>CM061152.1:9919881-10084881 GCA_030710495.1 Labroides dimidiatus | reverse complement strand
CTGGTGATGTGTTCGGACAATACACAACATTACTGGCACACGTGAGGGCTGATTGTAGCTGACAGCCAAAGAGGCCTGTCCCCGTCGACCTACAGCGCGCACACACACACACACACACACACACACACACACACACACACATACACACACACACACACACGCCCGCAAACGCACACACCCATGCATCACCAAAGTCAGCTAAAAGAAGGAGGCAGGGAGGGAACTTCCTCTTAGCAGGAAGTGCAGGAGGAGGGGAGCACGTGAACTGTGAGTGGAGATGGAGAAGTGCAAGAGAAGGAGGAGAGGCAGAGGAGGTGTGAAGTCCAGAGGGAGGAAGAAGAGAGGAGGAGAAAGTGGAGGGGAGGAAGATGAGTCGCTGCCATATGGTCAGGGTTGGGTTCAGACAAATAAAATGTTGCCTGTCCTCCACAATGGTTAACTACACACAAATGAATCACTAATGGAGCTCTCATTCACAGCTACACACACACATACACGGTCATGTGTGCACACACACTCACACACACCCACAATGGCTGACATGTGAATGAAACTGGGAGACATTCACACAGAAGGAGCAATAAATGTCGACAGAGGTGGGCGGGCGGGCGGAGAAGGATGGAGGGTTGTTTGTGAGGTTGGAGTTGTGTTTTTGTGCTCGTGTGTGTGTGTGTGTGCGCAGCAGTGTATCGTTGGAGCCACCCCTCTTCCCTTCCACTCGGCTGACTCTCTGTGAGTGTGTTGATGTGTGTGTAGGGCCGTCTTTGTGTGACATGAATGGGGGGTTTGTCCCTCAATCTGTGCCCCTCTACTTTGCCAGATTTCTAATGATTTTCCAATGATGATTCAGTGTGTGTGTGTGTGTGTGTGTGTGTGTGTGTGTGTGTGTGTGTGTGTGTGTGTGTGTGTGTGTCCAAGCATTTACTCAGCCCTTTTTTTCTTCATTCTCTGCTGAGCTTTTCTTCAATGTGCTGCTTTGTGTATCCTTCACAGTGTTTCCCTCCACCAAACAGGCACTTTGTGTTCCTGCTCATCATTTCCCAAAGTTTACTGTAAGATTTCAGATTAATTTCCTCTCTTCTCCACACAGCTGTTGTTTTTCATTCATTTTAAATAGAATCCAGCTTGCACAGGCTTACCAGCTTGAAAAAAGGTAAGCAATTACTGAGAACGTTTTGTCGGCCATATTTTCCAGGTAGTTTAAAAACTTTCTTTGGTTCTTCTCTCAAGGTTACCCCAGCAGCCAAAAATGTGAGATTTGGCAGACGAGCAAAAAAAACATTTCTGCTTTTTTCTAAAGCATCACACCAACAAAGAAGAAGCAACCTTTGACAGTGTGGAGAGGATGAAGTGGATCCGATTATTTTTTCTTTTATGAAATGGTGAAAAATGCAGCCATCAAAGTTCTTAAGTTTGCTTCAAAAGTGTCAACCAACTCTGTACTCTTCAAACAGACTACAGACGAATGAATAGTCAACATTCATGGTGATCAGAGGAACATTAGAGAGCCTTTGACTGTTTTGGTGCTACCTTATGGTCAAAATGAGTGTTCTTTAATGTTTTCATATATTTCTACCTCAATAGCTGCAAGATTTCATTGGTACAAAACTCTTACACACATTCATGGTTTTCTGAGGATGTACCTTAACATAATGTGGTCCATCCAAGCAACAAACTCAAGTGTTGAGAAATGAAAAGACAAAGAAACCCCATTAACAGCCAAATTATAAAGTCCACTTTACCACAAAATAGAAGATGTTTATGTTATTTATGTTTATATTGATGTTGGCCATGGGACCAAACTGGTTACATCTGCAGCGGTGTTTTTACTTTTTTTGTTTCTGTTTTTGTCTGGGGTCCTACATGTAGTCATGGTTGCATTGTTTACATGTGAGATCAGCTGTTAGCAGCCCGTAGTATTTGGATGCCAATGATGCTAGGCATGGTGTTTCTCACGAGCTGAGGACAGAACAATATGCTGGTACTGCAATGCAAGCCAAGAAGACATGATATAGACCTGTCCTTCCATCCATTATTATGATGAATGTATCACATGACTGGAGAATGATGGCCAAGCTCTAGTCTCTGATGAACAGCAAGTCTCACCGCTTTCAGAAGACTTTTTACCTTTATATTATCAGTCTGTGCACATTTCATACTTGTATATTGGTTCATATTTCTTGTGGTTAAACAGTCCTGTACATATTTTCTTAAGGTTCCAATCATTATGTTATTCTATTTGATATGGCTTATCATATCTTATTTAGAGCCTGGTACACAACCTGGCTCTGACCAATAGACTGTAAAACATGGACGTAACCCATTTGTTTCTTACAGATTTTTTAAGCCCAGTGTTGGTGGGGGCCATATTAGAAATGTTGGACTCAGCCTTGCTTTGTTTGAGTTAGGATGAGGTAAAGAGACAGGTCTTTAGCTTCTTCACAGACAGCTACAGGGTGGCGACCTGTTAGTCAAGTCAGCCATGCCCTAATATGGGCAAAACCCATAAGTTTAATGACTTTAGCTTTCAGGCAAATATAGCCCAAAAGTGCATTTTCCTTTTTCAGCCGAAAGAATTTTATCACTGAAGAAACATGGACGAAACAGTATGTTGAGATGATGTAAGCAAAAACTGTGGCCGGCACGCTCTTGTCTGGATAAGGGCAGATGTATTTCAATATATCTGAGAAAGACCCACAGATAGTGATTTGCAAATAATGTAATGCACAATCCAGGCAGCGATGGATGCAGAGAACCCGCTCAGAGATGGAATAGTGCACAGTGCAGGAGAGAGAGAGCAGAGGGCAGAAAAAAGGACTCATCTGTAAAAAGGACTCGCTCTGAACCAGATGAGGAGCATACCTCAAGATCAGTTCTATACCTAAACTGACTAACAGTCTTATATTATTCATCTTATTCATATGATAGGATGGTCACGCATTCACAACTCTCCTCTGTTCTCTGTATCGTGCACGGCAGAGTTCCACCCCGATGCATTCACAGACACGAACAGGTAAGCACACCCACACAGAGACGAGCAGTAACATTAGAGCTAAATGTTACTTTAGTCCTGTGCAGTAAAGAGTTGTGTGTATGAACATAAACAGCCAAAAGTGTTACTGTGACGTTATCTGATAGAAGTTTTCTTGGGAAAGTTGGATGAGCTGATGTGAGGATTGATTGGTGACAGTGATGTGAGTGGTGTTCTGATAAGTTTTGTTGCTCTCTCATAAAACACCACAGCACCAGTCAATACCAGCAGGCTGTCAGAATGACCTTTTATCAATGTTTGGTTACAGGTACAACCTTCTGTAGACATCATACCTGACCTCCTAAGACCCCACCGTCCCTCGTCTGATGAGGAAGACTTTCTAAAGTGCATGCCTGAAAAACAGTAAGTCATGTTTTAGGTTTATAACACACATCTATAGCTGCAAACTGCTGATATTTCCTTCAGGTGTTACTTTGTGACATAAGATAGCAGCCCTGATTTACATTATGTTGATGAAACATCTGCATTTTATAAGCCAAATGATTCTGAATCTTGGTTTGTTGGTCTTTGTACCAGATTGGCCGCTCTGGGAGACAAAAAGTCATAGCTCCTTTTGTAGAAGAAATGAAGTAAACAGAATCACACATGCACGACAAGCCATCTTTGGACTGCATGAAGTGTAACATGTCTGCAGCTCTCTTTAAGTAGGTCAAAACTTTAACAGCAGATTAAACAACATGGCGACTCAGCATGACACCTGTCCTGCTGGCCTGAGCCACGGGCCAGGTTTGGTTTCATGTTGCTGCAGGATGAAGAACATGTATCAGTCTGAACACACGGCTGAATATTTCATAGCAAGACAGTAGGGATATATTTGTGTTAATGTTTCATAAGTGCACATTTATCAAGGCGTGAAAGCCCCCACGAGTGTTTGTGTGGCACACAGGTGTGTGTGCTGGTGTGTGTGTGTGCATCCGCCCTACTTTTAATGTTTAATGGAGGTTGGAGGTTTGTGGAAGGAGGTGTTGTGCGGTTGTTTATGCCTCGATGCGTCCTCTTTGGGTTTTTATTCACAGGAGGATGACCTGTGAGCTCCAGCGTGTGGCAGCATCTGTGTGTGTGTTGTAATATGTGTGTGTGTGTGTGTGTGTGCGCGTATGTGTGTGTGTGTCTGGGCAGGGCTCGTATTGGGGGGCCAAGGGAGCCATAAAATTTTCAGCTCCTCTGGCTGTATTGTTGCAGGGATAACAAATGCTTCCATTTAGTGATCATGCATGAGTTATAACTCACAGGACATAGCGTACGCTGTTTGCTTGTGTGTGTGTGTGTGTGTGTGTGTGTGTGTGTGTGTGTGTGTGTGTGTGTGTGTTTGTGTGTGTGTGTGTGTGTGTGCGTGTGCGTGTGTGTTTGGATTTGTGTGGCCTCACGTTTTCACAGCCTCTATGAAGGAACCATGTGGCCAGATGCTGAAGAAGAGATGAACAGAGAGGAGAGAGAGCATTGTGTAGTCTCTGCACAAAAGATCCCTGCACGCTGTGATGAGGTTTTTTATGCCTCAGGTGAGCACAAAGACACTTTTCTGCCAGCCGTATCACAGAGTTCTGTCTGATTCTTCACACACAGATGGACACACACTGATAAAACCAGACACACACTGAGGCGACACACACACACAGCTCTATAATGCAGGAGACCTCTCCATCCAATTGATCACAGGCATGAATTTCAGAACAAAAGGGAAATATTCCACCTCAAAGAGCAGCCGGTTTCTAACAGAATGTGTAAACGTGGCGTACTGTCCTCCCCGTACACTTCTGAAGCCTTTGTAACAGTGAAAGAGTAATAAAGACAGGGTGATACAATGTGTGTGTGTGTGTGTGTGTGTGTGTGTGTGTGTGCGCGCACGTCCACGAGGGTAAGCTGCTGAGCACTTCAAACCGAGGGCCTAATCAGCACCCCATAGCCCACCCACACAACCTCTCTGCTCATCTTACTTTCATTCCCTCGCCCCCTCCCACAGACTTCTCCTCTGCATTCCTCCGCTCTGCCTCCAGCTCTCGTTTTCTCCTCTTCCTGCTCCTCCCTCGAGATGAGAGCAGCAGCAGCAGAGGTGGAAGAGGGGGATGTATTTGGGGGACTCCTGGGAGTTTTGGGGACAGTGCTGGAGGTCAGCTGAGTGCTCCCCTGTCCCGCCGCTGATGTCAGAGGGTGAGGACAAGCCGGCTGATCCGGGATCTGCATCCCCAGGGAGCAGGCGGTGACAAGGCCGCCGGCGAATGCTATGACGCTGCTGAAATATTAAAGCTAATGGGATCGCAGTGCTGCGTGTCGACACATGAGTGTGTCTGTGTGTGTGTGTTTGGAAGTGTGTGTGTGTGTTGGAGAGTGTGTGTTGCAGCTACTTGAAGTGAAGTGGTGTGAGCAAAGTGGAATGGAGATGGATAATGCATCACACTCTAAACAACGGCACAGCAAAGAGTTTGAGGTGGAAAAGAACAAAAACCTGCAACTGAGTGTGAAAAGTGATGGAGGAAATGAGAGCAGGGAGGAAGGGAGGAAAGGAAGGAAGTTAGGGAGGGAGGGATGGAGGGAGCTAAAGCAGGGGAAATGGGAAGAACGATAAAATGACATGAAAGTGATGATGGGAGGATATATTAAAGAAGAGATGAAAGTAAGACTAGAAAGCGGAGGAGTGTAGAAAGAAAGGATGGACAGAGTAAAGATGGATGAGAGGACAATAAAAAGAATGGAAAAGAGGGGAGTGGACAGTAATGAGGAAGGAGACAATGGAAAAATACAATGAAAGAGGCTGAGAGGAGAGGACAAGAAAGAAAGAAAGAAAGAAAGAAAGAAAGAAAGAAAGAAAGAAAGAAAGAAAATAAGAAAGAAAGGAAAGACAGAAAGAAAGAAAGAAAGAAAGAAAGAAAGAAAGAAAGAAAGAAAGAAAGAAAGAAAGAAAGAAAGAAAGAAAGAAAGAAAGAAAGAAAGAGAGGAGAGGAGAGGAGAGGAGAGGAGAGGAGAGGAGAGGAGAGGAGAGGGTAAAAACAAGGGGAGAGTTTGGACATGAAGAATAGACTGAGTAAGAGAAGAAATGAGAGAAGGGAGAAGACAGAGATGAGATTAGATAGAGGGAAGCTAAAGGAAAGACAAGAAGAGTAAAATGAAGATGGACGAGGAAAAAAGAGAGAAGAGAAAGGGACAAATAATAGACTGAAGCAGATGAGAGAGGAGTGGAAAGAGAAAAGATAGGGTTGGAGGGAAGGAGAGGAATATGGGGAAAGGAAAAAAGAGGAAGCAGGAAAGGAAGGAAGAAAAGATGAGAGATGAAAGAAGAGGAAACCAGTTACAAAGGAAAAGAAAACGGACAAGCTGAGAGAGAAAGAGAAAAGCGGAGGAAAAGACAAAGGAAAGCAGAAGGTCAGAAAGAAAAAGAAAAGGAGAGAATTCGTATAGATAAGAGAGAGACTTGGTGCAGACAGTAAAAAAGAAGAGAAGAGAAAAGATCAGGAAAAGGGAGAATAAAAGAAGATAGAGAGATAAAAGTGTGAATACAGAGCTAAGAAAAAAGAAAACGAAAGAGAGACAAGTTTGGAGAGGGTGAGGGAATGAAAAAAAGATAGATGTAGAAAAGAGAAACATGGGACTGGGGGATTAAAAGAGGAAGAGCCACAAAGAGAGAGAAGAGACAGAAAGAAAATAAGAGGGTGAGCAAAGGAGAAGAAATAAAGAGAGATTAGCCGAGGGAAGGAAATAAGCAGAGACGAGTGAGAAAAGGAAATTAAAGGGAAAGAAGAATTCCCTTTCATGATTTTTTTTTTAAAATATCTATTTAATTATAGAAAGAATTCACTTCTTTGTTTTCTGTCCAATCAGAAAATTGAAGAGATGAGTAATGAAAGAAGGAAAGGAAGATGAAAGGACAAAAGAGAAAGGGAGATAAGTAAGTAAGGACAGAACAATAAATGATAAGGTAAGAAAAAGAGATGAGGGATGGGAGATAAACTTTGACAGAGGATGTGAGGAAGGAGAGAGGGTACAAGGAGAAAATGCAATTAGAAGACCTAAGAGGGAATGAAAGATAATGAAAGGATGAAAAGAAGAAAGGAAATGAAGAGAAAGCAGATAAAGTAGAAAAGTTAAGAGAAGAAGGAAAGACGATGATGAACAAATGAAAGATGTCAGAGATAGAAGATTGGAGGAAAAAGAAAGGATAAAGGACAGAAAAACAGAATGACAAGGAGTGGAGAAAAGAGAAGAGATGAGGAGATACATGATGAAAGAGAACAATGAGAGGATGAAAGAAGGGATAAAAAGAGAAGAAAGAAAAGAGGAGATAGAAGAGATGAAGAGAAAGAACAGATGAGAGGAGATTATGTTAAATATAGAAGAGAGGATGAGAGAGGAGAGGGAATAGACAAGATGAGATAAGGAAGGAGGGAGGAAAAGTGAGAGAAGGAAACAAGGTGATAAGAGGAAAGGAGAAAAGACAGACAAGTCAGGAATAAAAGAAAGGGAAGGAGAGGAGATAGGAGGTAGAGAAGGAAAGTAAATACATGAGAAGAGGACAAGAGGTGAGAAAAATGAGGGTTAGCAGAGGTGAGGAAAGGACATTCAGACATGAGAGGGAATGAAAGGAAGAGGAGTGAAATGAGAAATAAGAAAGGAAGTGATGAAGGAAATGAGAGAAGATGAGCAGGAGGGCATAGGAAGAAAGGACGGAGACAAATGTGTCTGAAGAGGAGAAACATGAATAGACAAGAACGCAGAGAAGAGGGGTGACAAAACGGTGAAAGGAGAGGAGAAGAAAGAAGAGGAGAGAAGTTTGGAAAAGAGGAGAGTGGCACACAAGAATTAGAAAAAATAAGAGTTAAGATCCCTCAGCTGCCATAAGTACACACACACACACACACACACATATACACAGTCACACACACAGAGTGCTGCTTCAAGCTATCATACACATCGCCTGGAGCACAATACAGCTCGTTAGTGGGAACACGCTCTCCCTCTCTCAGCCCCTCCATCTCTCAAGCAGTTGTCAATGTTATTATTTCCAAATGAATACACACAAATGCAGCACATTGTCTGACAGAATATGCTATAAATACCCTCTGTGTGCTGTATGACAAACACACAGAGGAGGAGGAGACAGGGAGAGGGCCGTGCTACACACACACACACACACACACTCCACTGTACTGTGTGTGATACAGTGTGTTTGGGGGAGGGAGAACAAGAACAACAATTAAAAATACAGCAGCAGGATGAGTGTGTGTGTGTTCATGTGAGACCTGAGAGGAGAGTGTTGAAATCAGTGTTGCAGCGTGCAGCTTGTGGGCATACACTTAAATAATGAATTCCAGCGCACTCTCTTTGTCACACTCGCACACACGCTTTCCCAAACAGAAGGCGGACGCGGGATCTTGTAGCTGTAAGATATAGATTTTTTTTCATCCCAACCCCTGTGATGTTAATTAAAATCAGACAGACGTTTGCAAAGAAATAAGTTGAGCTCATTTCCATTCTGTGTGAGAGAAAGAGAGAAAGTAGGCCACGCTTTGGAGACACGCCACCTTCACTGTCCTATGGATGAGAAATGAGTGACAAGCCGTGAGAGATGAGGAGAGGAGAGGAGAAGACGGCCTCCTCTTGTTTGTTATCCTCCTGACAGTCCACAGCAGCAGCCACAGAAGCAGCAGCAGCAGACCAGCATGTCAGTGTGTCACACACTCGGGTTGTCACCTATCAAACTTGTAAAGGGCAGAAGTGGGCCACACAATGAAGGCGACACTCAAATTTCAAAATCTGCAATTCCTTGAGTGGCCACTGGAGGCTGGCTCTGAAGGTGAGTCTATCACCATTAGACATTCACATAGAAAGGCTGATCTCTGCACCAGAGAGCAGCATGTCTACCACCCATCAGAAACTGCTTTTGTTTCAAAAGCTACTTTCTGTTTTCTCACAAATTCAGTGAGCATCTGTCCTTCAGCATTAGCAGTGTATGTGTCATTCATTATAGCATGCAGGTGTCACTGCAGTTTCTGTAGCTTGTGTGTCCTTTATTTACAGACAAACATTGATTTATTAATTATTTTATAATAAGCCAGAGAGCTCTGGTAAATCCCCGTCTCAGGTATTATTTAATAAAAGTTTGATCCGTATCTGTAAGTTTTAATGTGTTAGTTCCATCATAACCGGCTTGTCATGCACTTTGGCTGATTATGAGGATATATCCTGTAGATGAGGATTATAAATATGCATAATCCACAGATGGCATTGTACATGAAACAGTCTCTGCTGTGTGTCTGTGTGCTCTATGTGACACATTAATATCTACTAAAACAGAAATCACACTTGGTGAAACTTCAAAGTATTAAAGGATGCTAATCAAATACTGTCACCGTGCTTCCAAACTGTCCCCTTTTTTTTTTTTTAACTGAGGATTTTAACTTTGGTTTCCACTCCTCTTCATTTTGGAGTAAAATGAAGGTAAGATAAAGCTGTTTACATATTTAAAGTCCCTGTGAGGACTTTATAAAATATCTTGAAAAAATCTCACTTCTAGATATATGCCTGATCCTAATCTACAGCTTAAACCTAGTACTGCCAGCAGGCAATAGCAGCACTGATATGGCTCCTCACTATAGTGAGAACCTGCAGTACAAGGTTTGAAATGAGATCATTAACACAAACAGAGATTTTTTTTTCTATATGCTATTTCTTAGCTTCCCGATCAGGTTGGGTGGGACCAGATTGATTTACAGCATGTCAAAGTCTCTATGACAACACCACGCTGGCTGACGAAGTTTAATAGTGAGAAGAGAGAGCTGTGTTTTTCTTTGCTGAATGACCACCCCCACCCCCACCCTCCCCCTCACCCTCACCACTCTCTGTCATCAGATGCCAACCTCCTGACCCCTGGCACCAAGCACTGCACCTTGGGGGACGGAGATTTCAACATCACAGCCCCAACTCTCTGGGTATTTTTACCTCCAATCATCCGCAACTCTGACTCACTTCACTCATTTAAAAATCAACTCAAACCAACCTTTTCAAAAAAGCCTACAACACATGACCTCTAGTCTCTTGTCTTGCAGAATATGTTAACCCTTTGGACCGTGAGCTGATTTTTCAGGTCTGCTTGAAAATTGCATATCCTATATGAAATGAGTACACCTCTGCAACCATAAGGTCTATTTGAATCATTTTGGTGTCATGGTAAAGGGGCAACGTGAGATTTGTTGAGATGTGTTAATATGTGTATATGTGATACTGGTGAAGAGTAAATGAAGATGACACTCAGGCAAAAAAAAAAATAAAATAAAATGTAGGGTTGCCTGGGGAAAAAAATCAGGATGAATATCTCTTTAAAAATGATGCTGCTGTAGCTCTAAACCTTTATCAGACTGCTGTACAACATATGAACATTATCTCTGGGAAGGCTGACTCTGATAGTGTGAAGGACAACAACATTAGAGAGGTTTTAGTTCTGAGTGTTCAGGCGCACTCTCTTTTGGCACAGTTTGGCTCCATCTGTGTGCCAAATATATATTTCGTTGTCTGTCACTAATGGTGATCAGTACATCTAAATACAACAGTTTTAAGCATTGTTTTAATCATTAATTTTTTCAGATTCATACCAGATGAGTCTCTGGTGTGTAATTCTGTTTACAAAGAATTAGCTATATGTGAATACACATATCTCTATCTCCATCATGGGTTGGTCAATTTGAGTGATTGACACCTCTGTGGAATTGTAAGAGACGGCAGAATGATGCTAAACTCACCATAATGATGTAGACAGTAGTGTCAGTCCATAAAAATCAGCAGAACGCTGGTGTTAGGGGAGACCCAGCCTGCTGCATACTGACACTGTAAGGGTTCCCCCCGGGTCCTAAAGTCTGACGTCAAAAGTCAGAAAGTTTTGAGAGTAATACAAGACTCAGGGCTAACAGAAAGTACTGTGGATTTCTCTGAAAGATTCATGTTTCTTGACTAAATCGCAAAGGTAGGAGAAATTTTAAAACTTTCAGTCAATGAAGTGCTTTCTGTGTGCGATTCTTTGTCCTCGGTCTCTCTGATACTTTTCTGTAGAGAGCTTTGGCTCATGTCATTGGAATCTGTGGAGTCTCTGCTTTCATCTGAGGTGTTGATCTATTGTTCCACCACACAGTGGTAGAGCTGGAAATGTGGCGAGTGGGTTGACACAGTGGAGCTGTACAGAGTTTGATAAGTGGTGATTCATTTGGTTGTTATTTGAGTTGTGTTTGTGGCATGTGAAAAAAAAGTTTATAAAGTCCTGTAGCCCTGGTTCTGCTGTTAAAGTTGATGTGTAACATCACTATATTCTTTCATGATTAGTGCATTATTTCATGCTGTGTTTACACAATGACATCAAAGTCCCCCAACTGGGGGACCTTCTGGCTCAAAGGGTTAAGTGTAATCTTTGAGTATTCCGAAAAAGCGCAACATTAGTCCTAGCAATTATTATTTTCCCGTCTATGAAGGTTTTTAGATCACAATCTTGGCATGAAATGTGATGTACGCTTCTTTCAAGCCCTGTTTTCTTAGTATGCAATGTTTGTAAATAAGACTCAAGGTCTCTAAACATACTTTAAACTTTCATGCATTTCCAAAAATATTACCACAGGGTAAAGGGGAGAACATGATGGCAAACCACGTTATGATGACAGTCAGTATGTTCACATTCACCTTCAGGAACTGGACTATGAGCTTAGTCAGCGCGAGATGGGACTATTGAAATGCATGTTAACAGCTCAGCCGGGCTGAATACGGACTGAGCATAGCTCGATTGACAACTAGATAATGCAGTTGCTATCAGGGTGTGGTTGGATTCGGCAGGTCTCGGTAAGCCTTGGTGTTCAGCCAGGAGAGGAAGTAGGTGACCATGATAAACAGGGTCGCTGCGCTCATACAGTCTGAGGCTCCAACACAACAAACACAAACCATGACACATACATAAATGAAAACATGAAGAGCTACAGCTGCATCCATCTCAGCCATCATCGTTAGGATGTTGTTTTCTCTTTGGGTGAACTGAAACTAGTTCGATATGCACACAGCTTCACTCATCTGAAAGGACGCAGTGCTGTCTAGTGAAGTAGAGTGAGATGTTCTCGGCCAGAAGTCTGATTCTCTTTTCTGCATCTATACACAGACAAGACTGGACCCCCCGCTGTGACTTCACAATCAAGCTATGATCGTAGCTGGACTGCAGTATTCGTGTAAACGTACTGAGTTATGCACATACAGTACATCGATGCAATGTGTAAATTATTCAAAGTATAGACATCTTTGTTTTTTTTTTTTTTTTTGTCTTAAGATGTTTCTTTTTACATTATCACATGTCCCTCCTCAGGGTTAAGATCAACAGCTTGATATAAATGTTTTAACCCTGCCTGCTTCTTCATCGTGAATTTTCCTGAGCATTCTCCTGTAGGCTAACATTCACCGGATAGTTTACCAGAGGGCCCGCAGGAAAAACTCAGAGTTAAGTCTGCATTTTCCAAAAGCAAAGACTCTTATTGTGCGGACAATCAATAGAGCAGGTGAATGTCTGTCTAAATGAAATAATACAGAAAGGCGTCAGTTCAGTGTTTTGAAGAAAAAAATAAGCAAAGGGATAAAACATAGAGATTTGTCTGCAGGGGGCGCCAAAACCATCAAGGCCCTCAACTTCTTTGCAGAATCTTTAATCCTGTAAGTTCAAGAACTCTATAAAATTACCAACGTTAGGATTAAATAGATAAACAGATGATTTATCAGATAATGTTGGCTAGTTAGCCACCAACACAGACTGTTGAGTTTTAATAACTAACACCCGCTAACCCCTCACTCCTCTCCAGCGCCAGCATTCAGTGCAAATATGCTAATTTCTGGCTCCAGGTTGCAAAAAAAACTTTCAGCTGACAAACCAGTGTGATGTCACAGTGTCTACATCCATTATCTGGAGCCCATTGTTCCTGCTCCTCATCCACAGACTGAGCAGAGCAGCTGTGTCACCTCACATGAGACCCTCTGACTGGTCTGATGGTCGTGAACAGCTTGGCTCAGCCCTGATGGAGCTCTGAGGTTTGCGAGAAACACTGACGGAGCTGCACATTAAAACTGCGTGAGGAACCGTTGTCATCCCTGGAGTTGGTCACACGAGCTCATTTACATAAACTGCCTTTCATTTCACAACAGACACACACGCTACCACCTACAGCAGGCACACATACTCTGCAAACCACCCATCAACCCTGGGGGAGACACACATACGCACACACACACACCTAATTTCCCAAAACCCGCCCCTACGTGCCTGCTGAGATGCAAGGATTTAAAGGAATTTGCCTGCCAAAGGGAGCCGTGCTGGATTTCATCATTCAAATATGTTATTCCAGCGCCTAAGGACACTTTGCTCTGTATTAGTGAGCGTTCACTACCCGCTTCCATTGCCAGGAACTAGATAGAAAGTTTTCTGCTCCCGTGCATCTGTGAATTCACACTGATGTATGAAATAAAGAGGAAAAGGTCACTCTGGCAATAAAAGAGAGGATTTCTCAGCAGATAACAGTATTTTCTGGTTCACAAGTGATAGATGATGTCAATTTTACTCAGGTGAAAAACATATTCTATTATTCTGCCATCTTACTTCTCCTGTGCTTTATCAAGGAAGTAGCTCCAAGAGGTACACTGTCTTTTTTTACTCAGTGTAGTTTCACGGTTTGGCAGAGAGCTTTTCATCTCAACACAATGTTAGCATTATCAGATATAACCAAATATCAGTCGTACTACTGCTCAGCCTGTTTGAATCTAATGGAAAGTGAAATCTTTGAAATATGTTTTTGAGTTTTAACTGGAGTTGATACTAAATGGATGACTCATCATTTCGTCCTTTCATCATTTCAACAGATGTACCGTGTAACACTCACTCTGCACCACAGCGTCATTCAGATAGAAAGCTGTTGCTCATCACACTGATCTGACAGGTTATGATGGGCTTTTTAAACACATACAGTGATATGGTTAACTTCACAATAAGGACAAAGAAAGAGTGGGTATACAGAATACAGGACTGGTCAGTTTGTAAGTGTTAGATGAGAAGAATGATACCATTGTCATTGGTTCCATTAAATAAGTAGCTACAGTTTGTAAGCGCAACCTAGCTTAGCATTAAGATCTAATTTAGAACAGAGAGGAAAAAAAGGACAACACATCTCTCCATCCATTTTCAAACAATATGAAGCTGAATACTGTAATACTTCAAACATAAAAATCCTGCACCATTGACGCTTTTTTTGGACAAAAGCATCTCCTAGATGAAATAGTAACTGTGGTGTTTTGAAGCCGAGGGGGTGGTGGAGCTGCAGTATTGACATCCTGCCCCTTGACTGTTCAGTAAAACAGCAAAGATCTCCAGGCTCAGTCCCATAGATTGTGTTTTATGGATATTTCTTGTGGTGTCACCAATCTTTTTGGGAAGTGAGTTTCAATATGATGTAAGCATCTTGAAAAAACAAAAGCATAGTTTTGGTTTAGTTTGGATGAAGTGAAACAGTGGGCCTGTTTCCGGACAGCTACAGGGTCCCCATCTGACAGTCAAGTAGGCATTTTCTTATTTGGGCAAAACTCACAAGTTAGGTAACTTCATAAATAATGACTTATGAAGAAACTGAGCCCCTGTGCAGTGCGTGTAGATAGAAATAAGCTGTTCAGCCCAAACCGTTTTTTTGAACCAGGCTGTAAACATGTTTATTAGTGCTGTAACAATTGTCTGTTTTGGTGTGGTGTGCATGTGTAGGTGGCTTAGGTGCTCAGTTAACTTCAGTTTTTAGCACCTCTGCACTGGCTTCATATTTCAAGGCTGTAGGGTGCAGCTTGCTCAGTCCACATCAAAACAGAATCTTGTGATGATTCAAAGCAGATACTGACCAGATGCTTTGAGCAAGCAGGAATCACTGGCCTCAAGAAATCAAGATGATTCAGAAGTGTTAAAACTGCAGTCCATTGAGTATCAGCTTGAGGCTGGCTCGGGAAACGCCTGAAACCGCATACACACCAAGCCAAAAAAAGACCTTTTTAAAAAAAAGAAGAAAAGAAGCAAACATGTTTACAGCCTGGTTCAATAGTGACTCCAGTCAAAACTACTTTCCCTAACAGCACAGACTGAGAAGAGGAGGGATTTGGATTTTGTAAAATCAGAGGTACTGATGATCTGACAGTCAGCTGTTAGTGACAAGGCTTAAAACTCTGTCTCAATGACCCATCTTATAAAACTGATGTCCATCTGTTTGTGCCACAGAGTAATGTCTCTCAGGAGTCCACAAACAAGTCCTTCCAATAATACCCTCCTGCACCAGACTCTGTGAAATAAATAAATGAATAAATAAATAAATAAATAAATAAATAAATAAATAAATAAATAAATAGGGTTGTATTTACATGTGAGTCAAATAAACAAATAGGTGAGTTTTAGCAGTGCATGTTTTTTTTATAATCTTTGTTACAGCCATGTCAGCTTCTTCTGAGTCTTTATACTAAACGGTTTTTCTTGTATTAATATTTATTGTCGTGCCCACAGGCATGAGAGGCGGATCAATCTCTTCATCTAACTCTCAGCAGGAGGAAAAATAAGTGTATTCATCAAAATGTCAAACTGTTGCTTTGTAATCAGATCAGCTCAGACGATGACTTCTGCACATGCAACAACAAAAGTACTCTGTTTAATAAATTAGCTTTTAACTGGTAAGAAAGTTAAAGTGTCCTTAGTCAGGATTTAATGCTTTTTGACTCTGACATGCTGTAAATCAAACTTGCCTGAGTAGCTTTGCCTCTTTCTGTTTCTCTGCTTTAAACAAAGGGCAGATTCGGGGTCATCGTTGTTGAGAAGTGGATAAAGGGGAAAATACTGGGAATTCATGAATAATAGATGATATTAGGAGCTTTATTTAAAAACATAAGGGGTGAATGCAAGGACAGTATTCACAGTATTATTCGGGCTGGTTGGACATAAGTGTGTGCTTTGTCTGTTCCTAGCTATGGGGTATTTTATTGAGAAAGCACATTTCTGTCACTTTAAAAGAAAGAGAAAAAGCTGGACTTGAGTTTTTAATTGTTGTTCACTTCCTTCCTCTTGGCTCTTTCTTAAGAGAAACCCACTCTTTAAAGCTGATTGTTGTTTCAGAAAAGTTATAATGCTCAAAGACGAGATGTTTACTAATCCTCCGTCCTGACACGACTGTTCCCCTGATAAACATACCATGCATGTCTCTGAAGGCTTCATCTGTCTCGTTAGAGTCTGAAGTGGAGTGCTGTCTGGTTAGCCTGCTGCAGTCCGCAGGGGTTTACATCCACAATAAAGCTCCCGCTGCTTGGACCCATTCTGCACCGTTTAGCGGGGAAAAGTCTCTGATGGCTTTTGTCTAGTATGGACTAATGGTAAAATGGCTCAGCACGACGCTCCTTTGATGCTTCTGATGCGGCTCATTAACAGTTTAAGTTTACACCTGCCTCACACATTCCTGCGGGATCGCTGCTCACATGTGAGCGCTGTTTGTTCAGTAACGAGCCTGAGGAGCAGCTCTCTCCCTCTCTGATGTCTTAATGAAGTCGCAGAATAATTATATATATATATATATATATATATATATATATATATATATATATATATATATATATATATATATATATATATATATATATATATATATATATATATATATATATATATATATATTGCATGTATATGAGAATCCTGGATGTCCATGTCTTTCGCTTTGTACGTTAAATGTGAAGCAGATAGCTTCAAGTGTTACCACAGAAGCTTTACATGCGGACTGAAGGCAGCAGGGGAAGTTCTCCTTCTTACTGTGAGTAACAGAGCTGCAGCATCCCTGTTAAAATAAGAAGTCATACTAGCCTGTTTATGTAGAGGGTAATTTGACTTGATTGATGCGGATATAGACTCTCCTATCGCTTAAATAGAGGGTAATTTCAGTCCCTCACTAAAGAATTCGCCCTAAAGGGAAACCCAGGCCTCGGGTTCACCGCTGGGAGCTTTTATTCTTGGTTAATAAATGCAAACATTTGTTCCTGATGGCTCACTTAACCTCTTAATTTATGTATGACCACCAGAGCCCTATTCAGAGGAGATCCATCGGTCAAACAGGCTGCACAGAAAGGCTCCGCATGGCCCCTCTCCCTCTTTCATCCCCGCGTGTTTGACGCAGCAGCCAGCGCCGCCGCGCAGCCAGAGCTCGCGCCTCAACGCGCCTAATTGTCCTGCGTATTGACAAGCTCGGTTCCGGTGTGTTACTGATTTTCCACCGCTTCCCGACAGGGCTGTGCCTGAGTTTGGGACATCTGTGGGGGGTCAGGGGTGAGGGCAGCCCCGGAGCTGCGTCCATCTGCCCAACAAATACCCTCCAATTCAGACACAAGCGTGCTAAACACCTCTGATAGCCGGTAATACATTTGCATTATTAGCCCCTAATGAGAGGCAGCCTGAATAGACATACGGCCCATTACGTTATCAATGAAACACCGCCTCTAATAAATGATTGCTACAAAGAGGGATGGAAATAATGACACAGTGCACATTCCTCTCCATTATCTGGGCCCAGAGCTGTGTGGCTTCTCTGTGCAATCAAACGATCAGAGTCTGAATCTAGGACACAGACATGAAACACAAACTTGGAGATGGTTTCCTAATCCTCTAATCTTTTTTTAGGAGGACAACTCTGAGATGTGTCCTTAAACTCGGAGTGTATTTTTTTTTTTTTTTTTTTTTAATATTCAGCCTCTCTGCCTGCTGGACTTAGTGACACTCTTAGAAATATAAATACATGTGAGAAATAAACACAGTGGCTCCACTCGGCATACTCTCCCTAAATCCCTCTGATCATATTGTTACAGCTTTTTTGAACGCTGAGTGACCTGTATAGTGAAGACTGTTTTTAAATAGATGAGAATAATTCAAATTCAAGTTATTCAAGCTGCTTAATAACCATGCAAATGACATAAAAACCCTGACAGTATGGAAGATCAAACAGACAGTTTAATGATTTAGAATTTAAGTACCATGACCAGATTAAAAACACTGCATGTTATTGAGTTGTAGGCTGAACTCAAAATGTAACACATGATGTGCTCTACTTTCTGTATTATTTAAAGCCGCTACAACTACTGACCTTAAGGGCTAAAAGCAAGAACATGACAGATGAAAGTCAACAGCAGTCTGTTTATGATGAAAACAAGAAAGTAGGCTATCATTTCTATGTTTTTAAAAACCAAAAATATTGCACTGTAATAAAAAAGAGCAAATATTTAAAGCAGAAGTTAAAGCTGCACTGACAGATTTTATTTGGCTATTTGTGCTGTAGACAACAAACTGCTGTAACATAACCTTACCCAATACAGTCAAAGAGAGCTACATCAGCTTTAAGTTACAGACAATGCTGAGATTATGGAAATTCATTAGATTTTACTGATAACAATAGCATTATTGACTCTTCTCATGGATCCAGTTTGATTCCCATCAAGATATGAACTGTCCGCAGCCTGTATGCTGAAGCCTGGTTTATGCTCCCACGTCATATCAGTGCTGTAGCCTACACCCTGAATCTGTGAAGCTTTGTACCTACACAGAAGCCAACACACCTCCACCAAAATGTACCAACACTGAAACAACACAAACTGCAAGCCCGATGATTGTTGGTCCACTTGGCAGCACAAGATTTCTACATTTACAGCATTCATCAGCTCCAACTGAAACCTAATGTGGTCTGAGTCACTAGAGGTCAAGCAGAAAACAGTTTCCCGACCGCTGACTGTATAATGTTGGAGGTGTTCTCTCTGATTTGTGTCTGATACAGATACAGCAGATGAAAAAAATCAACTTGAGGCTGTAAATGTTTATGTTTTTGCTGTAAAAATCTGATTCTTTGGTGTGGTGCTTATGTGGTTTCTGTTTCAGCAGCCAGCCTCAAGTGGACGCTTCATAAACTGCAGTTTTTAACACGACCTGGTAGACTTTAAGGCCGGAGGTTGCTGTTTGTTTCTAAGTTTCATAGAAATGGCACTGCCAACTAGTGTTTGTGTTGCAGAATGATGCAGACACTCATATGTGCATGTAGTGCTCATAACATATTGCGATCCTGATATTTGACGCAACATATGTCAGTCTCGTACATTGCACGTTGCAGTTTTAGCATTATTTTGCTGAAAATCACACCACACTTTAGACCACTCCTGCCTCCTGTATGCCAAGATTACGTCCTTGACTCTTTGGTTGTTATTTGTGCTGACTGGCTCTCGCGTGGAAAGGCACATGGAGCTAAGTGGGAGACATCAGTAAATGAACCGTTAAGAATAATAGCAAATGATGTTGGTGGTTTAAACTCGTTGGAACAGATTTTCGTCCAGAACCGTTTCTTGTTTTTCATCTTTAGTTGTGACATGTCTCAAACTGCATGAAGACTCTGTTGTCTAAAGTCCTCATTAGCTCACTGCGGCAGTGTCTGCTTGTATTATTTCTCAGAGTGTTATCGATAAACCTCCTAATCAAATAATGCTGAATCATCCACTTCCATCACTGCTTTATTAAACTTGTTTTTATAGAAGAATTTCACAGCTAATGAAGCTTCACAAACTCACAGCAACAAACACATTATATTTACTGTAATGTCTTTACTCTTACTGCTGTAGACTGAGAGATGCTTTTTCAGTTGAACAGCAGCCGGCTGCAGCTGGAGATGCCACGGATGAGATGTCGCTGAATCTAAACAGTGTCATTAAGCATCAACGAAACAAAGATCTTGACAGTGCTGAAATATTCTCCAAAGCTGAGAGGAAGCAGGTGGTATCCCTGAGGTAGTTTGTGCTTTGAGGAACCATCAGCTGCATTTAGAGATGAAGAATGTGTCCCAATCTTCTCTTATTGTAGAAAAATAAAGCCACAATGACCCATTGAAAGGCACTGATGACTCACATATTTCAGAGCCAGATGACTGCCCCTTTCAACAACCAAAAAACACATTTAACTTACTGATCAAACGGCAAGTCCCTCAGGTCTGTGCAGTCCCCAGCATACCTGGTTCATGTGTTGGTTTGAAGCAGATTGGAATCAAGACAGGAAACAGCTTTAAACATAAATGAGGCAAATATCATAATTCCTAGTATCGTGGCGATCATCACCACTGTTTGTACTTTATGTGGATTTATCGAGATCAGCAACTTAAAGATGCTCTCACCAGCTCTGCTGGTGTCTGGATTGCAGGACAGGACGTCACCCCACTTTTCTCTATCAGAGAATAATTGGGGTCCAGTAGCTTCTCAGGCTGCTCTCACATCTGTGAACAATATCTGTCATTAATTCTCCACTCTCGAGACCAGCCTGAGATTAAAAACTATGCCACATTGTCAACAGGTAGAGGTGAAATGTGCTACACTTACTGTCCTGAGTTTGATTTGATATGACACATGTGATCAGATTGTCACTGGCATCGCTTTTGCTGTTGACACTAAGTCATAGTTATTATGGGATTTTTGACCGATCAGAATTATTTGTTTCACACAGCTAGGACACAAAGAAGGTTCAGTCGGTCTTTTGTTAGTGTCTTTCTGCCAATCATGGCCTTGTACCACTTTTTATAGCATCTAACAACTAATTCCAATAAACTTCCTTGAAAATTGATGACTGAGATAAATCATTATGATAAAAAACTAGTAATGACACATCCACATTTGAGGAATAGTTAAGGGAACCCATGTCCCAACTGTTCACGTGGAGGAGGTGACTCGACGACCTATGCTGCAGCTAGTCAGTACATGGTTTAACTTCACCTTTAATGAACTGTTGTGCTGTCCATCTTTTACATAAAGATGGTTTACCACATTTTGTAAGGTTTGCTAATGCCACGCTAGCACCACGTTAACACTATACAGTTTGGGATTGTGGAGCTGTAACTGAAACAAATCAGATGAAGAAAAGGAACGGTGAGATCATCACAGGTTTTAAATAAAGCTGTCTGGCTTGTCGATCTAAAGGAAAGGGAGGCAAACATGAACACATCTGAACCAGATTTCCCTGTATTAACCTGAAATGACTTTCGTGTTTAATTTTGCTCTGTTATTATCATGGGCTGCATGGTGGGCAGCTGTTGGCACTGCTGCCTCACAGCAAGAAGATCGCCGGCTTAAGTCTCCATTTGGGTACGGTGGGCCTTTCTATGTGGAGTTTGCATGTTCTCTTTGTGCATGCGTGGGTTCTCTCTGGGCACTCCGGCTTCCTCCCACAGTCTAAAAACTCATCAGGTGATTCTACATTGCCCATAGGTGTAAGAGTGAAAGCCTGTCTGTCTCTATGTGTCAGCCCTGCAATTGACTGGTGACCAGTCCAGGGTGTACCCCGCCTCCCATGCTAAGACAGCTGGGATAGGCTCCAGACACCTGCAACTCTGAAGAGGATAAGTGGAATAGAAGATGAATGAATGAATGAATGAGTGAGTGTTATTAACACATTAATGTAGTTGCACAGGCACATGGTTTCCTGTGCTGAGGGATTAGTGACACTACTTTGTGTGCAATAAGGTGCAGAAAATGTGGCTTTACTGCTCCTGTGTTCCCAATATGTCTGATCACATGACCACTTCAGAGTTTTTGTCACTGTTTGGCAATGTTGCCATATTCCCTGAAATCAGCGATAACTTTTTACGTTTTATAGCCAGATGGACTTACACATGCAAAGGCAGATGAAGGGCTGAAGTTGAAAACAGTTGAAAGGTTCATACACACACTGATGTATCAGATAGATGAAATCCTCTAACAAAGATGTCTGACAGTCGTTTCTTTAAAAACTACACCTTAAACTGGATTATTATGTGTCCCCTGTGCAAGAAATATGACACCTGTGTTACTTTTCTCTCTGTGTTGGATATCAATCTAGGTCTGTAAAATGATGTAAGAACAGGATGAAACAATTTAAGAACGAGGTTTGAAGCTTTAAATCCTACAGGCTCTCTTATGTAGTGCATTTTGTACTCTGTAGTCTGCTCTGTGTGGTGAAATCCAGGTTTTGAACGGCCCCAGCCAACCCCACCCACCAAACACAAACAAAAGGGCTCTCGCTCTGGCGGAACGAACCGAGTTTGGCCCACTCATTGCGTTTGTTAGCCCCACAGAGACCCTGAATATAGAGCAGCTATTCTATCTAATGAGGCAGAACTTCATGGCTGCCTCTATAAAACTTTGTCAGCCTTCTGTTCTCTGGCAACAAAGCCTGAATTTTTTAAAGTTTCACCCATTTTTTTCCCCAGTGACACACAAACTGTTAAGATGAATCGAGCGCGGGTTTTTTCCTCTTGGTGACGCTCGACAAGTGTTGCAAACAAAGATGACTATGTGGAGAAATAGGGCGCTTAGACGGGAGGAGCGATCAAGAATAACGCCTCCGCAGGGAGCACTTTGATGACACGGGGTTGTAGTTTTATGAAATAGCCTACATTTGGCTTTGTGTCGAGGGTCTGTGAGGAATTGTGACTGAGAATGTTTTCTTCCACTTTTTATACTCTCATCTGTGAAGATACTTCCAGAGCCAATACTAATTTGACTATTCCTCATTTATTGTGAGCAAAGATAATTGGGCAATCCCTGCTGTGTGTGTTACTGTGCCTGCAAGGATCTTTGTGTTTACTTAGCTTGTTTTTTTTTCTCTCTGATGGCCATGGAGACACTAAATGTAGCACACTACAGCTTTTTTTTTTTTTATAACTCTAGACCTTCAATTTATAGTCCTGCAGCCATTCTTTTTTATTATTTTAGTATTTCATAAAACAAGTGAGAAGACAAAAAGGTTCTCCGGGTGAAGTGAAGATGTGGGATCAAAGATTTAACTTCACAATAAGAGATTGTATAAAAATAAGCTTCGTAATTATGGAGGTTAAAGAAAAAACAAAACGCTCCCCGGGGTAAGCACTGCATAATGGCATGTCAAAATAAAGTAATAGTGTTAATGTGCTCAACTTATTCACTCCTGTATCCTAATTTAAACCCGCATTTCTTTAGTAAGAGCTCCACTTTATACATCAAAGTTGATTCACATGTCTTGAAGGGCTCTACTGCGCGTGTGAAAAATGTTGGATGGAGCCTTTTGTGGCTCCAGAGGGAGTTTTATGAAATCTTGCAAATAGATGAAGTCAACTGACACTGCCTGAAGTTGCATTGAGTCAGCATCAGTTGGGATTGAAGGCTACAAGTTTTACAGAACACAGACGTGTGGATGTTGGAGGAGTTCAGCTAATGTGAGGTCAATCTTTGGTCCGTGGACTGCTGCTCTGAAACCTTTCCTGGGGCACTGCCGTGGTTATATCATTTTATTTTAGACTAAAGAGTGACCACATTTGGACGAGAGGCTGGTGGGAGGGAGAGTTCAACTAAATGTGCTTAAAGTTATACAGTTATCAGTCTCAGACCCTCGCTTATCATCTGAAGACAGCATATGCCTGTGGGACTGGTGGACAGCTCTCCATTTTTTTATGATGTAGCTGTTTGCAATAAACAAGACTTACTTTTTCCTCTCTGTGCACCGTAATGTTTATAGTTGAACCTTTTATGACCTACCAACCAAGTCTGTCAGTGCACATCTTTACATTTTTATATGTTGTGGTGTCATTTTTTTGCACAAAACTTTTGCTAAGCATCAATACAACCTCTATATACCAAACTTCAATAAGATATATCGACTTATGTCCAGACTTACTAAAGTAAATAACTAAAAAAAAAACCAATAAACTATCAAAAAGAAAAGAAATTACACTTTTTATTCTGTATACAGAAATGCCATGGCTGTATCCTTCATAAAAAAGTAAATCTAAAAAACCTGATAGCGTGTATTCAACTTAAGAAGCAATATTAACAACTGCGCTCTTGATTGCCATGTTTTTGTTGTTTACCCTTTATAGTGGATTTCTGCAAACACATAAGTAGACGAAAACAGTGCTCTGGGACATGTTGAAAATGGGATATAAAAGTGTAACCCCCCCAGATTTTTTTATGCAATAAGAATGATTAACCTATTTTATCTGGTTTCAAATCTACCGTCAATCAAAACTTAATATGCGAATCCTAGGACTTGCACTACATTAGGCTCTAAAGGGTTGAGAAGACCCAACTTGAGAAGATAAATCTGCTCCTCCAGATGTATATTTCCTGCTGAGTGCAGAACTTCTTGGTTAATTGCATTCCCCAGATTGGCTCTTGTCAATCTGCCAACAGTGAGTCTCAGTTTCATTGTGAAAAGAAAATTTCAGACAAGCTTCAGTTTGACTTATTCAGTGGCATAAACTCCCAAAATGAACTGATTTTCATTCAGTCCACAACCAACAAAAGGTATAAAGTCCAAACAGTGACCGGATTTTGTGACAAAATCAGGAGCAGACTTGTTATTCCAGTTGAAATGTAGGTATGTGTGTAAATGCATGTATCTAGGCAGGTTGTTTACTGAGTTTTCATGCAGGTGTGTGTTAAATAGATTAACATCAAGTTTCTTCTGTTTGAAGCCTCAGGGGTCATTATAAACAAATGTGTTCAGCCTGATTTTGTTCCCCATACTGACCGTATTTCCTGCTTACAGTAAACCCTGCTGATTTTTGATTGGTCAACACTGTTCTCACCACAAACAGAAACCACAACACATCCTGAACTAAAATCCGGGCTCTGACCAACAAGATCCAGATTTTTTAAAGAACCTAGATATCACAGTTATACACTCTATGCCATCGGCTCATTCATGATGCATAGACATTACTTGTCTGCTGATTACTTGTGACAGCCAGCTGTCTATGTTCATTTATTGTACTGAGAAACTGAGAAGAAAACTTGTGGAATATAGAAAGCTTTCCAAATGCTCACACAGCCCTGATTTAGAATGAATCAGAATCAGATTTAATGCCAAGTAGTTTTGACAATAAGAGGAATTTGTCCTGGTCTGTCGGTGCAATAGTGTATTAAAAATAAATAATAAAAAAGCATAGCATAATATAAAATGATATTAAGTATATTATTATAATTATTATAATATACTTATTACAAGTGTTGCATGCAAAAGTGAAAATTAAAATATATACAAACACACACTAAGAGAAGCAATCAAGTCAGATTAGAATATGTACAGAATAAGTATCTGTTAAAGTGGAAGTTGTGCATGACAGTGCAAATGAACAACTGAATGTATTAAACTTAACAAATTGACTCTTCTGTAAAGAACCCAACGATAAGCTTTCTTTCCAAAGGAGGATGAACAAACCAGCCAAATCATCAGTCTCTTTGGCGTTTCAAAACTAAATTCTTTCTTCACACTGGACTTTAAAACACATTAAGATCTACAATAAAGTCCGGCTTAAGTGTGCTTGACTCTCATCTGGGGCCAGCCTCTTGTGGCCAGTTGAAGAACTGAGGTATCAAAGAAAATAAAACATGGAGAAGGTGGTGCGGGCTTGGCCAAGAGGTAAAAAGTGAATCAATATAGCAGACGGCCTAGTTTCTGTTTCATCCTCAGGCCTCTTTCCCCCATCCTCTACCAGTTCTCAGTTCTGTCCACTTTCCTATACTCTCAAAATAAAGGTGTGAAATCCTAAAAAAAAAAAAAAAAAAAAAAAACTTAAAAAAAAAAACCCAAACAACATGGAGAACATCTCCTGCTGGTTTCTTGAGGAGGGTTTATCCAGTCCAAAGAAGGCAACTGACAAACTGGAAACTGAGACTCAAGCTAACATCCAGCTAATCTTGAAAGAAGCAAAGAGTTGGAGCTGAGGCTTTTTTTCTGTTCTTCCTGAGAAACAGTTTGTCCATCTCTCAATTAAATCTGCCTCTGTGACGTCACCTCTGTGTTTCCAAAGTGAAGCTTTAAAGCCCTTAAGTGCTGACTTCAACTTATCTTCGAGTGGACCGTGCAAAAGGAAAAGATGAGGCTGGCTTTTTGGCCAAAACTTGTAAACTAATCTAAAAACAGTCAGCAATATAAAAATCAAACTGTAGTCATGTTTAGTTCTGCTGTAAAAGCCATTATTTTGGGATGAGTGTTGGTGGGAACTCTTTGGCTGTTAGAGCCAGCCTCAAGTGGACATTTAAGGAAGTGCAGTTTTATGAACTTTTGTGTTGTTTTCATTTTCTAACAGTGGGGTTGGTATTTGGTTGTTTTCTACATCAGCTGAAACAAGCAAGCAAAACCTGCCTAAATTTCCAACATCGTATCTGAAGCTGAGTTGCATTATGGGTAATGCTGGCACATGATTAAAAAAAGAAGGCATTGTTTGTTCTGTTTCACCAACAATTTAAAACCCTCCATTATGAATTAAACAGTGTTTTTATTTGCAGTGCTAAATCTTTTAATAGATGTGCTGATGTGCAACAACAACAACAGCTAAACCCTGATTCATTAAATGAGCTGTTGTCATCTTCAAAGGCATGACTGGTTTTAATTGGACTTTTTCACTCAGGGTTGTGTAAGTTACAATGGAAAGCTTAAAAAAATAGCATAAACTACGAGAGAAACAAGCCACAGATGATCAGTGCTACTCCCGAACTTCAATCAGCTGTTTGCTCACATTCCCTTTGAGAAAATGTTCAAATATTTACTTTCTCTAAAAGTTTCATTTGGTATTCAAAGCTCTATTTGTGGTGAATTACACTTTGATATAAATTTCAAGACCCTCAAGCTTTTGATTCTGTGTCAATCCATCAGGTGTCATTTTCTGGCACACCCGTTCCCCATATAAGGTGCGATTCAAAGTGTGCCAACAACAAACAGCATATGAGCTGTGAGCACTCTGACAAAGCAGATCAGAGAGAGATCCACATCTGTGCCCTCTCTCGCAGGTTCCACTCCTCGTAAGCTGTCATGCTGAAGGTCTCAAGCGGTTTACTTCAGTTACGTCTCGACCTGAGCGGAGCGTGACTGATCCAGCAGATGTGAGGGATCAGTTCGTCCTTTAGCAGATAGCCTACTTTGGTGAGAACATTGTCTTCGCAGCTCCGCCTCATTAGCCCTCTCATGGCCTGCATGAACAATCAGGGCCGTGCTGCTGAAATATTGATTAGCTCCATAGTGAGAGAAGAGATACTTCAGCTTTTTTTTGGTCTGAGGCGTTTTGGTGCATATAGACTATTTGTTGAATATTGTTATTTGTCTTCTGTGGTTGCTTCCTCCCGAGGGAAAACAAAGCCTCCCCTTCAAAGAGTTGCAGAGAGGACACACTCTGCATAATGCTGTGTGTGTGTGCGCGTGTGTGTTTGTGTGAAGCTTGTGTACTGTATGCGTGGGTGTGCGTGGTGTCCCCTCACATTTTGCGCTGTTTTATATGGAGCATGTGCTGTAACGTTCAAAGGGAATTATATAGTGTTATTTATGGAGGGTGACTCCATAAACAGGGGAGCTTTAATACTCTGAGAGAGGAGCCACACCGCTGAGTTTACAGCCAGCTGGACCGGTGTTACCTGTACAATCCTCTTTACTCACATTAATACAGCCCTGTGCTCTAAATAGAGTCTCAGCACAGGAAATGTTGAGAAATAAGAAAAAAGGTAAGATGGTAGAGGAGTGGGAGAGGAGATAAGAGAGAGGAATTACAAAGTAAGTGAGAGTGGGAGTTCTGCTGCCGATCAAAAAGGCAAAGAAGCGTTTCCACCTTGGCTGCTAATGCACTCAGTGATTGTCTTGTGTGACTCACAGAGTCTATAAAGTAGGTTAGTGGGTTATTGCTTAAAGTTAAAGAGCTAATAAGCTTCCCAATGTTTTTATTCATGATGGGAATTCAAGTCGGTGGCTAAGTTTGTCTATGATGATGAATCGTATCATAAAAATAAAATGTGGTGAGCACACAGAGAGGAAAGATGACTTATTTGTTTGACTACAGATGGAAATCTTTGATCTCATCAGGAGCACTTCCATGGCTCTGATCAGGATAAAGATGACAGGTGAGCAGACAAGAGCCTGTTTTTAGAAAATATGTGAGTTCATAGATCAGAGAGGCTTTTCAGGAGTCAACAGAAAACACACATACTGCCATTTTGTACCTGGTTATTCAGAGCCTCCAAAGCCAATTGGTGGACTCTTAAGCTGAGAAAAATCTGTGTTTACATGACAAATGCATATTTTGGCATCAGGCTCTTGAGGAAAAAAAGATTCTTACACAGAACAGTGAGAGTTTACAGGGAGAGAAGCCCTCTGTCTGTCACAGGGAAGCTTATTCTCTTCTTCACCAAGCAGTCAGTGTCCCCACTGTGAAACCAAAACACAGGCACTGGTAATGCTTTGGTTTTTTTTCAGGATCAAGACATCGTTTCCCATGAGCACTATCACTCACAATCATCTGGACACAACTCTTGCCATGGTGTGCATTTGTTTTTTAAGCAAATGAACGGAGAGGAGATCTTCTTTTCATTGTTCAAGACAACTTTAGTGATGAGGTAATGTTTTTATTTGTGGCTATTGTTTGACAGGCTGGGTTTAGTTACCCACAGTCTTTGCACATCAACAAATCCAGGTTATGTCCTACCAGTGCTCATCTACCAACTCCAACCTCACCAAGCAGAGCTAACATAACCTCACTCTTCATTTTATTAAAAGACTCTCAAGTTTGAACAGATCACTGCAAATTTCAATAAATTGTGGCACTACTTGATCAATAATCAGATTAGCTGTGGTGATGAGATTATTTACATGTTTTAATTGGTGCCAAAGATCAAGAGATTTGCATCTCCAAGATAAAAGGAGCAGTAACTGCAACTAAGTTTCTACAAGCATAGAGAGTTTGAGTCAACCAGGCTCCTGAAACAAATGTTTAGCTTATAAATCAACATGCTCTGTCAGGTTAGAACAGGGGTCTCAAACTCAACTTACCAAGGGGCCTCTGGAGGTAGTGTCTGGGTGAGGCTGGGCAGCATCAAGTGTTCCACAAAAAAAAGGGCTTCAAGTATTAAAAAAAAGTATAACTGATCCAATCTTCTCAGTTTTAACAGGTCAGAACATGCAGAACTTGAACAGTTCTTCAGAACATTTGGCTTGAGGGATGAAGCAACTGAGACCCTCAGTATGGCTTTAAGATGCTCATCTTTAAGTTTGGACCTGAAATTTGACTTATTAAAGTTCACTGTGGAGAAAAGCTTTTCACACAGATAGGTGCTGCCAAAAAGGCCCATGATTCAAAAAAAGACATGACTGGGGCTGAAAAACACTGTATAGCACTAGGTGCTGTTACAAGTGACCAATTGCTAATTCGTGTTGTTGTCATGAGCCTGAGCTACGGTAGCCCACAAGTGTTAAAAGATATAAAACGCCCAGATGCATGTAAGAAAAAACATGCGGGCCGCACAAACACAAATCTTTGATTTCAGGCAGGGGGCCATAAACTATTGTTCTGGGGGCCGCAATTGGCCCACAGGCCCCAAGTTTGAGACCCCTGGGTTAGATGGTGTACCTTTAAAGGCAGTGATGAAGTTTGTGATCGGTAACCAGAGCGTAAGACACTTTGAGTCATTCTAATTTCATGAACCTCAAACATGAGCTTCAGATACAGCCATGTGTGCTCAGGTGGGGTACTTTGTAATGATATGTAATTGTCTTCTGTGGTATTCACGTGTACATATTACACCCACATTTTCATCTTCCTTCAGTGGGAATGAATTATTACTTTCCAGAAAAACATTCAAACTTAAATCAAGTCCTCCAACTGTAGACTTCATATTGGCGGGAGAGTAAATGTCAGGGGATCAGCAGAGTGAGAGGCCTTATCCTCACGGGAACATTAATTTCAGTATGGGTAATTATTGAGATATTATTTAGTCTAGACTGTCTGACATTACATCCTGGCTGTAAGAGATATGTGAACACAGCTCTCTGAGAGCTACTTCTTTTTCTGTCTGTCACACGTGTCAGCTATAAATAACTGCGTGTGATAGAGCTGATCTGTCTTTGCAGCTGCTGTTGTAAAGTTAAAAAAGTGTTTTCTTAAATACTCTTATATAAACATGGACATGAAGCTCTGAGTTTAGCGGTTGATCCATCCTTAATGCAGTGTGATTCAGCGTGTTATTTATCTGTTACTGCTGTGTCAGGAGGACGCGTCATAGTGAAGATGTGGCCATTAAAAGTCCGCTCCATAGATTTCCTATAAGCCTCAGATAAAGTCACGGTGATTGATGAATAACCACAGGCACTTATGGCTGCATCCACCTGCTTTTGGCTCCATCAGCCTCACACATGAGACGCCCCTCATCGGCATGCTGAGGACTATTTTTTAATGCACGTGCACCAAGAGAAGAAAGGGAGACATAACTTCACATGAGTGATACGCAGACGTCCGCCCACCCCCTCTCTCCATGCTTCTCTTAACTCATCCTCCACCCATCTGTTCCTTCACAGCACGGCACAATCTGGCGCACTGCGACCATCAGGTGTGCGCACACGCCGCCCCCGAGCGTCACAACCTCACGCGCTAACTTTGAGTTCCTCCACAAAGTGAGACACAAGCCTAGACTTCTCCCTTCCCCCCGTGTTTCTTCCACTGCGAAACAGGGGCCGTTAACCCCCTCCATATATGTTCCCTTTCTTCGTGCCTGATGTGTGAATCTTTATGTGCGCTCCTCATGACCTCTCCTGAATCCTGAGAGCCAGTGATGGAAACAGCTCCAAACAAAAGCGGATCAGACTCAAAAGCAGTGAAAGGGAGAATAAAAGGGGGAGGTGGGCGGAGTTGTTTTGGAGGGAATCGGGCCTGTGAGCTTTTAAATCATCATTGGAAAGTCATTAGAAAGCTGGCGGGGCCGGGCGGAGTCGGCCGCACAGATTGCGCGCTCCCGAGCACAATACCGGTAATGAAGTGGAAGCGCGGAGGGAGTGTCCCGGGACAGATTTCTTTGCACTGGTTACTCCTCCGACCCTAAAGTTTCCCCACCATCTATGTCTGTGGTGTAAAAGTTGCATTCATGAGATGTTAAGCGCTTTGTTTGTCGGGAGGAATTTATTCAAAGTGTTGCAAGTCTCGGCGACAGATGGGTGGAGGGTGATGGATCGATGCAGAAGTTAACTAAAAGAAACAAAGATAAAGGCTGGGGAATAAATGTTTAATGTAACTGGACGTTATCAATCTGGTGGCGTTCTGGTGCCAGTCCAGGCCTGCTGCTGCATTCAGATGTGGCTCTGCAGCTCACTGTGAGAAACAACTTCACTGAAGACTGTTCCAGTCCTGCTGCTGCGCTCTGGATGCAAAACAGTGCGTTTAATCGAGCATCACACCTATTTGTTATGTTCTTTCCCCTCCAAAACAATCAAACTCACACTGAAGTTTGTCGCAGTTTTATCCCACAAGCCTTAATTAATACTCATTACTCAACTTAACAGGATTTAGAAACTGAAACAAAATATATTAGGGGTTCAAGCTGGAGGTCCTACTCTCCTTAGAGAGCAGAGACTTTAATAAGTCTAATCTCCACATTTCACAATTGGTTTTTACAGTGGTGAAGAGTATTCGATTTAGTTTAACAATAAAATCATCACCCAGCTTTGTCAGTCTTTATTCTGATTGGTCACAACTTACTCAGAATGGTGGTTCATTTTCAGTAGAAGTCATGAATTTAATATGAACATGTTATTTCAACTCAAAATGAGGAAAGGAGTTCTGACAGCCTGTTGACACTGTGGCAAAAACACAAATTTTAGTCGCAGGCTGGTAATCAAGCATCAGTCATTCACAGTTATGAACAGATGTGAGGACCCCTAACATTTCTGATAGAGCGGACTAGACTGACAACCCGTCCTGCAATCCAGACAACAGCAGAGGAGCTGGTAAAGGCATCTCTTGGATGCCTTTCACTAAGAAGTGACTGAAACCAGTAATGACGGTTTCATTAGCATTAATGGATGTGAAATTTGGTTTATTTGTGTAAAGGCGTGTCAGCTGTAAAGCTCAGAGAAGAGGCAGAGCTTAATTCGGACAATGAGAACAACTTATTCCAGCGGCATTACTGACTGTGGAGGTTTATTAGCCTAATAATAAATAATAAACATTATGATAAATCATTTTCAAATCTATAAAATCCTATTTAAATTGTTTTTTGTTATGTGTATCAGGCAGGACAATGAATGAGAAGGTGTCCCTGCTCAGCAGAAACTAGCAGACATTTTCCTGAAATTGTGAACAGTTTATAAGAAAATGATTCCACAACCTATTTACTGGGTTCAGATGTTGAAGAAATGATTAATAAGTCAAGGGTCTGTGTTGCTAAGACAGCTCCTCTTTACAAAATGATTTTTCATTCAGTCTTTTGAAGGGACTGACAGAAAGTCTGGATGACAGTTTTTGTATAAAGCGATATAATGTTCTGTGACAAAAACATTTGAAATGAATACTCCACTGTGACATGTTGTAACCTTAACAGGCCTGCTTTGTATCATTCAACATCCATTTAAGCAAAGAAAGAGGTCTAATTAACCTGAACACCACTTGATCATGTTTCTATTTCCTCCAAGAGATCAGGAATAATGCAGGTTGAATAGGAGCTTCAGTCCTGTGTGAATGAAGTGTGATCTTCTCCAGAAGGCCTCTAAACAGAGACCATGGTACAAATCTCTCAAGTGTTGCACTCTGGAGCTGATGGACGCATTCAGTCCTAATCATCTTCATCAATAGTGTGAGGAGGAGACCATTAAACAGAGCAGAGGAGCCCTGGAGTGCAGCGCTCTGGTGGAGAGGCGATAATTGGATAATTAGTGCTGGGAACCAATTAGGGCTCTGTGCTTGTGATGGCACGCGAGTTAAGCAAAGGTTAGCTGAGAGATGGGTGTGTGTGGTGGGGGGCTGATCGATTATCTTAGACCCCCTCTCCCTCACGCACAAACACACCATACATCCCTCCTTTCTCACCCTCCTGCTCTCTCTCCTTCCAGCGCTTATCTGACGGACAAAAGAGACCAAATCGCCAATTTCCATCTGAATGAGATAAGCCCCGACAAGAGGCAGGGTTCGGCCGAGCGGCTTCAGACCCCAAATACCCGGCGATCACTAGAGCAAATGGGCGCACAATGGAGAAGAGAAGCAAAGAAAGGAGGGGGGGGGGGGGGGGGTCCTCTAAAGATATATTTATATATGTTAAAGAAAATGCTAATATGTCTCGTGAAGAATAGAGGGGATTTTGGAGACTCTCTCTAATTCTGCTTTTGTTGAACTCGCGTGCAGACGGGCGAGACTGACACGGTGATCACGTGAGAGTATTATTTTTCTTTTTTAGGTGTGTGTGTGTCCCTCACATGACAGATTTGCACTGGGGGATGGTAAAGATGCAGGAGCCACTCAAACATGGCATAAGAAAGTCTCCCTTGTCTTCTGTGGCGCGCGCGCACGTGCACCTGCAGAGTTTTTAATCCTCGAGGCGAGACTGAACATATAGTGTAATGTGTCTTTGATTGCGCTGTGATTGTGTGTGTGTGAGAGAATGCTGACGGTGTGAGAATAGCGTCAGACTGATGAGGACATAAAGAAATGAAAACACACTGAGTCCCTCAGCAGAGGTCACGTGATCGTTATTATTTCAGGAGAAATAAAACCTTCGTGGGCTCACTGTGGACAGAATGAGCTCTCCTTAAAGATCCTGGAAGAAAGAAGGAGACTATAAGGGCTGATGTCTCTGAATGCCTTCATATGAAGCTGTTTTGAACTTTATTAAGCATCAAGTTTTGCCTGAAGCACTTACTATAACCATCAATAACAAAACATTTGTTGTGCTGCGGGACTGCCTTTGGCTGTTTTTTTCTGCATTACAGTTAGTCATAAGGCAGCTGAGAGGTTTAAAATGTGTTCAGAAAAGCTTAACAATAAGTTAGTGTTTTGGTTTTTTTTTGTCTTAATCAGTCAATAACCTTTTTTAATTGGGTTAGACTTGCTGGGAGTGTATGGACAACTGCAAACTCATAATTAAACGCATTTCAAAGAATAAGTGAGAGACAGTATGGGGATGGCAAAGTTAAAAAAGGTGAAAACTTGTGTTCCATTAAAAAAAAAATTCTTAACTTTGTATCTTCAAAGATTTTAAGATAAAACTTGTCATCACTGTAGGTGTGGCAATAGCAGGGAAAAAAGAGAAGACTGAGGGGGGAAAAAAGGATATAAGCAAAGGAAAGGTGGAAAGGCCAAGATTTTCCTAAAATTTAAAGCTCCTGTGAAAGACTTTCTGCTTGTGTTGATTACAGCGCCCCATATGGACAAAATTATACCTTAGCTGATGTTGTCCTGTACATGGGTAAGTGGTATCTTCAGACAAAAACACTTCTCCGGGTCACAAAGACACATCACTATTAGTTTCAGCCTATTTCTAACCAACTTAAAAATCCCACACTGGAGCTTTAAGTGTGGAGTACAGTGCACAGACTGTCCACTCATTTTTGCACAAGTCGATCTACAGATTTAGTCAAGTTTGACTTGGTCCCCAGTGACCCCAAATGTGTAAGTCAATAATCTTACAGCTCTTTATAATATTATCAATAACAATTGATAAACTCTTTTAAAAGGGTATGTTTTCACAGATGCAGGTGTTCTCTGCTGTTCCAGATTAAGTCCAGATAAAGTCTCGTTATGGTCCAGGACACCCTAACTGTGTCTAACTCTGCAGGCTGCCTGACACCATGTTGTCCATTCAGGTGTCTCCTATCTGACTTTCTGTGGCAGATGGGTTCTTTATAGAACATGTCAACTGATATTAGCCTCTACTGCAAATGTTTCCCCTGAACAAGTTAGAGGGAGGGGAGGGAGAGAGAAAGTGAGAGTGAGTCCAAAGGGAAGAATGAGAAAATCTCTTTAAGAGCCGTGACGGGGCCCAGGCCGCTCTCTAAATGTATTTTAATAGGAGGGACCCTGATGTCAGGGCCAATTCATCTCTCATCTCCTCCTAATGAAAGGAGTCCTGGCCTGGACCGGGTCAGGTCTGGGGGAGGGAGGCAGGGAGGGGGAGATGGAGGGATGGTACAAAGGCTGCATGTGGCTCAGCCTCATTATGCTGCAGTTAGGCGGAGGCCTGCATGGAGGCAGCGGGGGTGAGGGTCCCCACAGACCGGCTCTGGGGCCACAATGCCGGCATGGACGGCTGCAAAGGGAGACCCTGCTACGCCATTATCCCTCTGCTGCTAACGAGGGCTTCATACGCCTTTGATATAATCTCACCATTGAAATCCTGATAAATCCCCCCCGCGTTTACAGCCAAATCCCATTTGTAACGGCTACGTGTATGACTGTGTGAGCGCGCGCATGACCGCCTCTGTGAGTGCATATGTGTGTGTGTGGAGTCTTCACCTGCGCCTCTGTGTTCTGGCAGCCGAGGACAAGAAGAGTCTCATGTCAACCCGGGCCGTTACACCGGCTTTAATTAAAAAGTCCCCTCAATCTCCCTCGTGCGCACAAGACATCTCGTGAGCCGATCTGAGCTGGGACTGAATTAGAATAAGATCAATGTTTAAATGGATATCTCCAGCCCCAGATATGATCTGATAGGCAAACAATTACTGGATTACATCACACTGGGGAGATAAATAATAGAAGACGGGGCAAATTTATGGAATTTATTAATGAGAATAAAACGATGCTATTACCACCAGTTACACCACTTTCCTGCTATTATTCTGCGTGTTCCGCTGCCTCAGCACTCTGTGAGCTCGATCATGAGTCCATTATATGAAATCATATCTGTGAGTGTGTGTGGTGAGTGGATCAGGGTGCTCTGAGGTTGGGGAAAAAGGAGCACAAATCACGTCAGATTCGCGCGTGCATGAAGTTATGTCTCGATTAGAGGTAGGGAGGTCACCGGGACAGCTCAGCTCCACTCACTGCTTTTACTCCAGGGGAGGACACGCGCGCAGGGATCCATCAGAACAGTGTAAGCATAAATCTCTTCACTCTCAGAGTACTCCTATAGCATCCTGAGCAGATACTCCTATTCAAATGCTTTGTCCTCTAGCTCAGGGACACTGCGCATCTCTGTTCTCCCCCATGTGCTGATGCGCAGACTCATTTAATAGCCCCAGGAACATAAACAAGCAACGGAAACTATAGTATTAAATCAAGCCGCGCGTTTAGCCCATATATTGGGTGCCAAGTTTCTGCGCACAGTCCAGGAATCTCTAAACAGGGTTTAGAGGTCTTCTGAAGTCCCCCTTTTTCCCCCTCTAAAGCCCGGATTGGTCACAGTGCGGCTCATTTGCATGCCTCGCCGTATAAACCCTCCTGCAGACACTGCAGCCCTCTTGCGCTGAGAGCAGCACACCTCCAGTAGAGAGAGAGAGAGAGAGAGAGAGCGAGAGAGAGAGAGCGGAGCGCATCAGAGTGCGCATTGAGAGACATATGGAATATTTATTACTGGCTTTACACAGAAAATAAAGAAGCAGGAGAGTGGACAAAGCGAGGAGAGGAGAGACTTTTTAGGTGCTTTTGGTGAAACTTTAACCGGACTCAGACTGGACAGTTTGCTGAATTTCACAGTATTTTGGAGTAAAGGTGTTAAGATGGGAGGAAAAGGGTGGAACGGGCGGTTGGTGCTGGTGTGCGTCTCTTTGGCGAGTCTGGCTGCTGTAACACGAGCAAAGACGGTGAAATATCAGACGTTTGAGGAGGACGCACCGGGGACGGTGATAGGAAACTTGGCCAAGGACATCTCCTTTTCAGCTTCCTCTTCGGGAGGCTCCAGGAACAATTTCAGGATGATGAAACAGTTCAACTCGTCTTTTATCCGGCTGAGGGAGAGCGATGGACAGCTGAGCATCGGGGAGCGGATAGACCGAGAGCGGATCTGCAAACACACCCTGCACTGCCTCATCGCTTTTGATGTGGTCAGCTTCTCCAAAGAGCAGTTCAAACTCATCCACGTAGAGGTGGAGGTCAAGGACATCAACGACAACTCCCCCGAGTTTCCCCGGAAAGAGTCGAGCATGGAGATCTCAGAGAACACGGCGGTGGGCACGCGGATCCCTCTGGACTTTGCTGTGGATGATGATGTTGGAGTGAACTACATCCAGAGCTACCAGATCTCCGTCAACAGTCACTTTTCCATCGACGTGCTCAGCAGGGCCGACGGGGTTAAATATGCGGAGCTGGTGCTCATGAAAGAGCTGGACCGAGAGACACAGGGTTCTTACGCGCTCGAGCTGGTTGCCATGGACGGTGGCAACCCGTCCCGTACCGGAACCACGCGCATAAACATCAAGGTGAAAGACTACAATGACAACAGTCCTGTGTTTGACCGGAACAGCTTCTCTGTGGATCTGCCCGAGGACGCACCAGTGGGCTCCCTGCTGCTGGACCTGAACGCAGAGGACCCGGACGAGGGGCTCAACGGGGAGGTAGTGTACGGGTTCGGCCACCAGGTGCCCACAGAAATCAGACAACTCTTCAGAGTGGACCGAAAGACCGGGAGGCTGACTTTGGAGAGCCCGATTGACTTTGAAAGTAAGAATACATATGAGTTTGATGTCCAGGCCACCGACCTGGGTCCGAACCCGAGCCCAGCCATCTGTAAGATCGTGGTGCAGGTGCAGGATGTTAACGACAACGCACCAGAGATCTCAATCACCCCCATGACATCCATCACAGCGGGGATCGCGTACATCACAGAGGCTGCGGCCAGAGAGAGCTTTGTGGCTCTGGTCAGCACCTCGGACAGAGACTCGGGTGCAAACGGGCAGGTCCACTGCACGCTGTACGGACACGACCACTTCAGACTGCAGCAGGCATACGAGGACAGCTTCATGATAGTGAGCACGAGCCCTTTAGACCGCGAGAAAATCCCTGAATATAACCTGACTGTGGTGGCGGAGGATCTGGGCTCGCCCCCATTCAGAACCATCACTCAGTACACCATCAGACTCACAGACGAGAATGATAACGCGCCAGTCTTCAGCAAACCTGTGTATGAGGTGGCGGTGGTGGAGAACAACGCACCGGGAGCATACATCACCACTGTCGTGGCGCGCGACATGGACCTGGGGTCAAACGGGAAGGTCAGCTACAAACTGGCGGACACATACTTTATGGGCTCCCCCATCTCCACCTTCGTGTCTCTGGACCCTGCCAGCGGCTCCCTGTACGCGCTGCGGAGCTTCAACTATGAGGTGGTGAAGCAGCTGGAGCTCCGCATCACGGCCAGTGACGGAGGCTCTCCACCTCTGTCCGGCAGCGCGAGCGTCTACATGAGGGTCGTGGACCAGAATGATAACGCACCATACATCACTCAGCCGCCGCTTAACAACGGCTCCGCTGAAGTCCTGCTGCCCCGGGACGCACCGAGTGGCTACGTCATTACGCGTGTGGAGGCACGGGACGCAGATGAGGGCGTGAACTCTGAGCTGTCCTTCGGGCTGGCCACCGGTGAACCCTCGGTGTTCTCTGTTAACAAAGCCACGGGGGAGATCTACCTCAACCAGGTGCTCAGCCACGAAGTGGATGAGACCCTGAGCGTGACCGTGACGGTGAGCGACAACGGGAGACCAGCGCTCACTTCCACCGCCACGCTCCACTTCCTCATCATCGCGGGCTCCCCGCCGAGCGACAGGACCGTGTACCAGCCGGGCAGCGGAGACGAGGCGCACGCGCAGTGGGACCTGTCCGTGGTGATTATCGTCGTGCTGGCGGGGAGCTGCACCCTCCTGCTGCTCGCCATCATCCTCATCGCCACCACCTGCAACCGACGCAAGCGGGACAAGAGCGGAGAGGACAGCGACTCGTACGGGGAGAAAGACACGCTGGAAAGGGGCAGAAACCATGTTGGGGACAACCCGCTGCTTCCTCTGCACACGGCAGGTGTAGCGGGAGAAGGAGGCTTTGATGGGCACTCGTACAGTAGCCAGGCTGGAGGGTTCACCCCCGCTCACCCAGGGGGCAGCGACATGTGCTCGGCCTCAGAGGATGGCAGTGAAGTGCCCTGCGTCTACGACTCAGACTCTAACAACAAGCTCCGGGGCAACAAACACGAGGTGAGACTTTGGGACACTACTGGGGAGGGGAGAGTTCATGCTTTGTTTTCATCCACTAGACATTAACCCCTGCTTTCTTTCTCCTCATTGCAGGGTTACTCCACTCTGCCTGGATATGGGAACGGGAAAGAGGCTGTGAGACCAATCACGATCTGGAAGGGAAACTCTTACACCACCATCTCTGCCCGAGACCCCGCCTTCAGTGGTAAAGACAGCGGCAAGGGGGACAGTGACTTCAACGACAGTGACAGTGATGTCAGCGGGGACACCCACCTAAAGAAGGATGGGGTTGTCGTTCCTCCCATGGGCGGCCAAAATGGTGAGAGAAATTAAAATGCCCACAGGAAGGAGACATTAGAATGACGTCACTTTGGTTTCAGGTCTCTTAACCCAGCTCCTCTTCCTCTCTTTCAGCTCTGTGGGCCTGTACCAGTGAATGTAAGGTTCTGGGTCACTCAGATCGCTGCTGGAGCCCCTCAGCAGTGAGAGCCAATGCAGCTCCCTCTCCGGCCCCCACCCTCTCCTCCTTCAGCAGCCTCTCCAAGACAGCCTCCCTGCCCCGGGACCCCCACCGCAGGGACAACTACTACCAGGCCCACATCCCCAAAACGACGGGTCTGCAGAGCGTGTACGAGAAGGTTCTACACAGGGAGTACGACTACGTGCTGGTCACCCCTCCCCGGCCTGTGAGGGTGCAGGAAATCAGTGAAGTAACCCTGCCTGTGTACACCCCCACCCCTACACACTGTCCCAACGACGACAACGTGTGAACAGACTCTGCACAAACATTACGCACCTGAGCTCACTCTCAAAGAAATGTACAGTTTTAATTTATGACACATGACAATGAGAATAATGTAAGTTTTTGTTGCTGTGGAGAGTGTGCATCCAAAAGGTTTTATCTCCTGACATTTGTGTGTTTCTGTTTGATTGTAAAAGCCACATTTGATGTCCATTCAATCACTTTATGAGACATTTTGCTGGACATGAAGTGTATCATATGCAAGTTTTGTACATACAGAGATTCTATTTTTATATAAGTAATAATTAAGCAAAGATATGTAAATATGAATTGTAATTATTGATCTTTATGCACGCTGATTATTTAAAAATGGCTCCAGAAACTGTGCAGTTTTAAGGGCGAGTGACCCACAATGTATCAAGTGTATAACTGATGTATGGATTTATTTGAATGCAATAATAAGTAATTGTACAGATTCTTTTTTTATCATCGCGAAACTCTGAGGGGAAATAAACTTTGAAATACTGTTCTGAAAACAAGTTTTCCGTGTCTTGGTGAGGAGATCGAGCACCAGGTGAGCTGAGCAGCACGTTTGTGCGGAAACATCAGTCAGGTAGGCACGAGTACAAGCCAACAGGCGTCGCTGTTATTGCAGTAGAGAAAGAGACTGTCCTTGCAGCCCACCGGAGAAGGTCAGTTAGTTTTTTTTCTTCTTCAGAGAACAGGATTTTTCTGGTGAGATGCCAGAACAGTCGCCAAGGTTTTTTTTTTTCTGCAAATCACCCCGTTCCTTCGTGCATATCAAAGAAAACCTTCGACTTCACTTTTTCCTCTGAAAATTTCAGCCTCGATTTGCTGGCTGTAAGACCTGCATGTTAAAAGACACTTAAAGCTCCGCTTAGATAAATGCAGGGTAACTCCTCTCTTTGAGACATGCACATATAACAGACGCGCATCTTAGTTATGTCTGTGCGTAAAGACGCAAAGAGAGATGGAGTTTAACTGAGGATGAACCTGATAGGCATCCAGACTCAGGTAAATCTTGTCAAAGAACATGAAGTCCTTGTGAACAAATCCTCTTGCTTTTCTGTCAGGATGTTTTTTGTCGATCTGCCAAATGCGCACGCTGCGCCCCCTTACGTAATCTCCCCATTATCATTCATGGATTGAGGGCATTTTTTTTTTTTCAGATCAGAAACTCGTCTCTAGTCTGAAATAGAGAAATGAGAGAGAAGCATGTACGCTATTTGCAGCTTTTTGGATACATTCAGGTTAAATACACTGTCTGCCGGCTGGAGACAACACGCGACATTCCGCCAGAGTCACCTTTGACCTGCAGCCGTCTGTAGAGCCACTGAGAGGAAGAGGAGGGGTGCGCTCGAAGGTGATGTGAGGAGACACCCTCACCCTTCCTTTATTATCGTGTTAATAGCTGAAAACATCCGAGTGTACCCACTGAGGCTGTCACGAGGTTTGTATAAACTTCAGAGGATCATAGCAGGAATCAAACTCATGTAAGTTACATGAGCAGCTTATGTGATCTTCAAAGGGAAAGAATGATTAATGCTTCTCTCAGAGCTTAAATAAGTGGATGCTCATAAAGTGAGGATCACACCTACACCTTTTTTTTAAGTTTCAGACCTCGCGCGCAGTTTCAGCAACTTGAAAGACGACCTGCCTGTGAGTGTCCATCCTCCCCCCGAGAAAGACTGAGGGAGGGAGATAGAGCGAGGAAAGGGAGAGAGAGTGAGAGAGTGAGGGAGCAAGCGAGAGAGAGAGAAGGAGAGTTGGTGAAGTGTCCGGGGTCTTCTCAGGTGTTTGCATCCAGTCATGTCCGGGAGCTCAGAGAAAGTACCGATCGCCTCGGCGGGACCGGAGGACCTGCAGCAGTTCATGCCCCCGGTGAGTTTCCCTGCAGCCCGTTTCAGCTCAGTTACTCCGGGTTATAAAGCTTTACGATGTGGAGGACAGGTACAGGCCAAAGTGTCCACTTATTAACCCTGCACGTGCTGGAGAAAAGACCAAAAACAGCGGTATACTTTATCACTTCTGCAGGACTGTCACAGCAATCAAGATCAGTAATAGTTCAGTTGAGGATGACTTGTTATTGACTTGTTTTCGAACAATTTCATATTGTTGTTTATGGTTTGTCTCACCGTAGGCCTACTCCGCCGTGGCGGTGAAACCCGCCGCCACCGGCCGCCTCCTGAAGGCCGGCATCGCGGTGCTGATCGCCGGAGCCCTGCTGCTGCTGCTGGGAGCGGTGGGAGCTTTTTACTTCTGGAACAACAATGAGAAACATGTAAGACTTCCGCTTCTGATCCTCATTTTTTATAATCCTATAAAAATACAGCAGAAGACGGAGTGCAAATCATTAGTGTAGTTATTTTCTTTTTTTCTGTGACTTTAAGAAAGTTTGTCTTTCATTTTTATGGATTTTTTTTTTAAATCAGAAGTTACACTTTGTGGCAGCCATCCTTCCAAATACATCTAATGGCTACATTTACATCTACCAGAGGATCATTTTGCACTCTGGTCCATAAATGTGCATTTATAAAAGCAAAGAACATTTCTGTCTCTCTATCAGTTTTTAGTTCTTAGTTATTCCAGCTATCATTCAACATGCTGTTGAGGATAATCCAGGTTTTTCTTGGAGTATCTGACTGGAAAGCAACAGAGTGGCCCCAGTCATTTTCCACGCACCCCCTGAGGTCTTTGACTCGAAAATCAAATCCAAAGCAGTCAGGTGTGCTTGATCATTTCTTTTGTTGCAACTCAAATAAGCTTGCAAGAAGAATTTCTATTAAAAAAATAATTTGAAAAGAGATTTTTGATTAAATAAATGAATAAAAACTGTAGTCACTGGTGATAAAATCCTTGAACTTGTTTAATTTAAGACTCAGCACTACAGGAAAGTTTCTGAAATGGATCTTTTTACAGTGTGCAAACAGCAAATTTTAAATTAAACACTCCAGGTCCTCCATGCAGTCTGCTCAGTGAATGGAGGCGTTGTGTATTTGTGTTTAAGTGTGGTGTGTGTGTGTGTTTAAGGATCCTGGAGAGGGTGGAGGAGGGTAGGTGGGGGGGGGGGCCCTGTGGTCCGGCTGATGCTCCGGGGGCAGAAGGTGGAGGAGATGAGAGGGAACATGAAGCTCTCTGAGTGTTTTTCTTCCAATATGAAGTTAGAAAAATGCTATTAAGACATGATGAAAGGGCTCTGTAGAGGCAGAGCTGCACAGATTGTTTTCTTCAGAACAAGTTTGAAAGAAAGTGTCGACTGAAAGAGAAAAAGCTGAAAAGAGTAGAGGTGGATGTGTGAGGCAGAGTGGAGGGGGTGAGGAGGATGAGGAGTGTCGAAAGAGCGAAGGCGGGGGTGGGGTGACTCTCATACCTTACATGCCAGTCGAAAATCCTTTGTGTGTTTGTGTGTGCAGGTCTACAACGTCCACTACAGCATGAGCATTAATGGTAAAGTGGAGGAGGGCGCGATGGAGATCGACTCGGCCAACAACATGGAGAGATTCAGCACAGGGAGCGGCTCTGACGAGGCCGTGGAGGTCCACGACTTTGAGATTGTGAGTCAGATCTGAAACAGTCACAAAAATCAGAAGGTCCAGGTTCAAGAAATGATACGATCATACCAACTCAGCGCCAGTTTAAGACATTTCTACGCTCAATGAACACTGAAAGTGTCCTGAAAGTGTCTCTGAGTGGTGCATGTGGGAACACAGAAGTCCAAATCCCACAAACCAGATCTGACAGAGAAAGCTTTCCTGCCAGTTCTCAGGAACATCTTTTGAAATATTGAAGACACAGATATTAATATTATTACTGGTATCATCAGAGGTAAAACATAACAGAGCATAAAGGTTTGTGAAAAGCAATGAGCAGAAAAAAGTGGCAGATTTCAGACTTATCAAGAGGAAATGAACCACTGAAGCTTTAGTGATGATTATTTATTACTGACTTGGGATTGTATGAGGCTCCTCTCAGTGGTTAAGAGTTTTATCCTCAGGGGATCCTGATCAGCTTGGCTCTTTGCAGAGAAAGCAGCCATAAAATCAAAACGTAGGCTCTACTTTCAGCCGCTCCACATGAGGTCAACTTCATCACTAATAATCAGCTAATTTCAACAAACCTCAACCAAAGCTCTGTTCTCAGTGTAAGTGAGCACTTTATTTAAAAAGTTTTTAGTGCTTTACCTTGCCGTCAGAAAGCCCATTAGGCACAAAGATGTTCCTCTGCTCACAGTGCACCAATCAACTGTTAAGGTCTGTGGGTTTCAAAGCAAGACAACAACAACACAACCAAGCTCAAAAAAGTGAGCGATTCTGACAGCATGCTTAACTCTTTTACTGCCAACCAGGATCAGGTAAGATCTTAAAGGGGCTGTGGGGACTATCTGTTTGAAGTGGGTTGGAGCAACACTGTAAATCAATCCGTCCTGTCTGACCCGATTAAGAAGCTAAGAGACAGCATTTAGGAATCACCTCTATTGGTGCTGATAATCTCATTTTAAGTTATGGATTATAATCAGGCGTATATCTAGAAATGAGACTTTTTCAAGATCACTTAGAAAGTCCTCACAGTCCCTTTAAGTTACCTGGTGTTGCAGGTGTGTAAGCTGTGAACCTGTGTACAGAGAAAACTACTTGCTGTCACAAGTGAGACTTTGTAAAAGTACTTCAGCACATTTCTGAATCAGAGGATGTCAACAGATCACGAACGCTGCAGTCTGCATCATTCACCATCCAAGGCTCTCTGCCTCACTGACGGCACTGTTTTACTAAATCAGACAACAAGAAAAGCTAACTGGGAGTTTGTCTTAAAAGTACATTATTTCATTGATACTTTGGGGTGATTTTTCCACCGGAACAAATTACACTGTGTTGGCTGTTGTTGGGGAAGACTGAACTGAAAGAAGAATTTCTACAGACATCACAGTGTCCACCACATGATCTCAGCATGTCGGTGCTTTAAATCTCATAATATATAAACTCATAATATATCAGTTAATTTCTGCACAGACTGAGTAAATGAAGAACGTATTCTCAGAGACGTCATCTGTTGGTTTGTGAAGAGAGATAAGAAGCCAAATGAGGCGGCTGACGCAGACAAAGAGGCGGGACTTAAGCCTCCAGGAAAACAGCTGTGAGCATCTTCCTGTCAGTCAACTTAGATGCATCTGTAATTTTACAAACGTGGGTATAATTCTCAGTCTGGAAAACTTACATACACATGTTAAAATAAGAAAAGAATAAGAAAGCAATGAGGGATTTAGGCCAGAACCATTTATTGAACTGTAAACATGATTAAATCTGGTTAAGAAATCTGTATTTTAATATGAGACTCAATCAGATTTCAGGGCTTTTTCATGGCTTCTCTGAAGTACAGAATATATTATTAGTATCATACATTTTAAAAGCGATACAAGCTAATGTGACTGTCTCTTATGCCTGAGTCTTCCTCAGTGTTGACTCGCCTACAGTCACTTATCAACGTCCTCATTCACGGCTGTGTGTAATTATCTGCACACTCCCAAATAGCGCTCCTCTAACTTTTTTTTTTCAAAAAGTTATTTCTCAGGCTTTTTATGCCTTTAATGTGAGAGGACAGGACAGTGGGTAGAGTAGGAAACAGATATAGAGTGGAGATTGACATGTGGGAAAAGCATCACAGGCTGGACTTGAACCCAGGCTGCTCGCTCAAGAGCTTTCTGCCCATATGGAGCTCAACCTAGACCTCTACGCCATCAGCGCTCCGCTTCTCTGACTTTTGTGATGCAGTTTCCCGTTGACCTCAGTCGGATTAGCTGCACCTGTATGCTTAGCCCATTGGTGAAAGCTCAGACTTTTGAGATATTTTTACATAAAGCGCATACAGACTCTAGACCTGTCAACTGAGCTGTCTGAGATTTTTTAGGTGAAATGTGCCGTTAAAGTGCAGAGGTGCTGTTATTTCTCTTCACGGTATCAACAGTAAGCAAGTAGACACTGCGGTGGCTTTAGCATGGGTGCAAACTGACCCTGCTCTCTTTTACGAGTGAAATTTATCACTTAATGTGAACATTTCTGGAAGTCATAAATAGGCTCTTTCTTCAGCATGGTGTAAATAGTCCTGTCTAAACATGACCCTGCAGCAGGGGTTACCAGCGTTAGAGACGACTGAGTCTCGATGCTGATGGCTTCATTTGATTTCCTGGTCACATCGAGGTGTCAGTATTTATTCCAGTCTTTTGATAACCTGCTGAAACCCTCACAGGAGTTTTAAATCACAAACCTAAACCAAACTCCTACGTTTTCATGTTATTGAAGCATACAGACAGATTAAGTTCCTCCTAATTGTCCTCAGAGAAACAATTAAAGATTCATCTTCTGACAGTAAAATTCAACCTAACTAAAATTTCCTAAGCACAAAAAAATCCTGATTAATTTTCCTTTACCTGAAGGTGAGATGTGTCATAGTTAGGCCTTTCTCCACTTAATGAATTCATAAAATCAGATCAAAAATAAATGATGAGTGGTTTGTAAAATACCCTGAAAACTACCTTTAGGCAGTCGGTGATGAATAATCAATCAGTTAAAACTTGAAACACATCTGGATTATGTGTCCGCGTTATTTCTCCAGTAGGGGTTTGATTTTTTTCTGTGCTGCTGTGTGTGTGTGTGTGTGTGTGTGTGTGTGTGTGTGTGTGTGTGTGTGTGTGTGTGTGTGTGTGTGTGGTTTCTTAAGTGACTTTAACATCAACCTTCAGACCTGAAGAGGACCAATGGCCCTGATTGGCTAATTGTGCCAGGTTAACATGCTGTGTATGTTAGCACTTGTGTTAAATAATCAGCCCCGTTTCTATTTTGGCAAGAGTTGACAAACTCTGATCATCTCTGTCAGATTAATCAGAGCACCACAGATGAAGCCGATCAGATCTGTTCAAACCCTGCAGACCCTCGTGGGGAGGTTGACTCATTGCTGTAGCGGGCAAATTAAGAACAAATGGTCATGTGATCTCCCTTCGGGCCAATCAGTGTCAGGATGAATCGTCTCTTTCCAGTTTTCTGTGATTTCAGACTGGTGGTTTTTGACCTTTCATTAAAGAAGCCCAATAAGGCCGATCAGACCAGTGAAGCGGGAACTTTGGCCTTTTATCTATTGAAATTTTAACCTTTGAACACAATGTCCCTGTTAGTGTCAGCTGCAGTGACTCTAATAGGGACAAAAACAGCTGTGATGAAACCAGATTTAGTCCCGTAGCTGATGATTTCTAACTATGAGCTCTCTCTTTATCCTCCTCCCCTCCTCCTTCTCCAGGGGATCACAGGCATCCGGTTCGCTGGAGGAGAGAAGTGCTACATAAAGACGCAGGTGAAGGCTCGTTTGCCTGATGTGGAGGCTCTCAACAAGGACTCTGTGACCTTTGACCTGGTGGGTTGTGCGTACTTCTTATATGTCCTGAGAAAGCAGGTTTCCTCTGGGCTGGAATTTCTCTTCATCAAAAGCCTCTTTATGCTACAGGAACTCAAGAAGCTCCAACAATTCAAAACAAACTGTGAGAAATTTAACGCTAACATTTAAAGAGAGAGTGCGACTGTAGAGAAACCTGCTTCTCTTCCAAGATGTTGATGGTGAAAGAGATATTACACCGCCAGCAGCCTAGCTTAGCATTTTGACTGTAAACAAGGCAAAACATAAAGCTTTGTACAAAGATAACAAAACCTATCTGGCAGCATCTATTTAACACTTTTTTATCTTCATTATTCTGGTGTGAAAATATGTTCAACAACTTATCAGGGACTTTTACCCATTATAGGCAAATTCAGATAAGTATCACTTCTCTGTGTTTAAGTGTTTCCTGAATTTATATGAGTGCACTTAAAGAAGCTTCTGGTTCTTATGGTTTTGAAGGTTTTCTCGTGTTTTCAGGATATTTCACAAACCATAAGGTCCGGCACACTTAACCATCCTTGTTTTTTAATTTCCACTCAACAGTGCACCAAATGACCCTTTATTTCTTTGTAATCGTGTTTCATCGTTCCATTATTTCCCCACACAGGCTGAGCGATATTGTTATTGCTGCTATATAATGAGCAACTGTGTGTTTAACAGCTTCATTTCTAACTGTAGACTTCAGCTCCATGTGATTGGTCAGACATTTTTGTTTGAACAGTAAGAGTTCCCCCAGTGCTTTATTATTATTTCCTTTGAAGATAGCTTTCTCTGGTCAACAAAGAGTTAGGAGGCGTTAAATGGTCATCACCAATACATGTTTAAGTACCTGAAACTTGCTTTTCTTCCCGAGCACTGACAAAATTCATCTCCATGAGCGGGTCCCCACAGCAGCAGAGTGCTGTGGAAATAAAAGCAGAAGCCCGTGACAATGACTGCACATTATGTTTGGCTATGTTCCTGTTTGGAGGAGAGCTCTGAGTGCAGCCTGTAGGGGAGGACTGTGTCTGTCTGCTCGTTCTCCACTCTGAGCTTAACAACTTTTGGATGAAGCGCCATAAAATGATGATAAAGGCTTAAGTGTTAGGCAGAGTCTGACATTCCTCTCACATAACAGCAGCAGCTCAATGCAACATCACAGAGAAGACACGTTAAAGAAAAGATTTGAAAACTAATAAAACGGATGGACGGATCCAAGATTTTTTTTTCCTGCAACACTTGATTTACGATTTTAATAGATTTTCTAAAAAAAAAAAAAAAACACTCTCAGTGATACAAAAATAACATGGATCAAGTTTTTCCTCTATGTTGTCAGAACATTTCCCCAAACCAAACAGAATTTCCCTCTTAAAGTTAAAGTGTGTGTCTTAAAATGTTGATTATGTCATTCAAACGTAGGCAGATTTGACATAAACACTCGAGGCTGAGAATTTTCACAGCATATTAACATGAAACTCTCTGATCAATATTTAATCTCATTTAAAAAACAAAACACAAGTCTTCAAAAGTCCTTGTGCCAATCCTGACAGGGCCTACCATCATGAAAACCAGACATTTTTTAAAACATTGCAATAACTTACAGTTAGAGTAAGGCATTAAAAAAAATCTTGATTTTTAATTTTTTAAATCTTCTGCAGAAAATAATTTGAATTAATCAATTGAATTTATATTTTGCCCAGCCCTAAGGCGGACTAGCTTCTACCATCTTCAATCTCAAATCTGTTTTTTTTTTTCAGGATTAAGTTATTAAATGGGACTATGCATGTGCAAAGCTGACAGGTTTACAGTTAGCTTCATATTCATTTCATGAATCATGCCCAGGACAAGTTCTGTAGAGTGAATAAACCAGCTGAAAGACAGAACATGAGCAACAATGAGCAAGACAAAATCAAAATTTATTTTTAACCTGAGGAGTGTTTTTTTTTTTATTTGAGAATGGAAATATTGGCATGAGATACAAAGGTAACAGCCATACAGAACCTACATGAGAAAATAACAATGCTTAAAAACTTTAAAAAGATAAAAGATGTTAACGCTGTCACTCTGAAAACATAATCAACAGAGCCTGACTCCATTTTTTTAGAGCTCGTTCTAAAAATGTTTAAAACATCATCAGTGGGTCCAGAATTTTCCGCTCCTTGTAACTTAAAGGCAGGGTTGATATTCACGGAAAACTAGCAGGAATTTGAATGTAGCATCTCCTCAGGACTCTGTTTAGCCCTGCCCTCCCACACTAGGAGCTCCACCAAAACGATGCCCCACCAAAACGATGCCCCTTCTCACATGCACGAGCAGCACTGATTCAGGGTCATATAATTGTGACTGATTTAAAACCACAGACTGAAACCGGTCCTCAGCACATTGTTTTTATTTGCACTACATTACCGGTAAGAATCAGTAATTGGTTCCTGAAAGAGGTTGAAGTTCCCCCTAATAGAGCCTCGACAAAGTATTCTTTAGTAATGCGTAAATATTGTGGAATTGTTTTGTTCTCTGCATTTCAGAGATTTATACTCAGGTTTCTCTTTTCATATGAAGCTGTTAGCATGAATCACTGCAGCCAATAATCTACGAGTAACACCTAAGTGATTTTTATGCGTGGGTTCCTATCATTTAACAGCTTGCTGCACTGAATATACCATATGTTTGTGTGTGTGTGTGTGTGTTTCTGTGTGTGTGTGTGTTTGTGTCTGGACCGCTATCACAACACACCAACACCCAGGCCTGTGATTTCTCAAATGAGGCTGTGTGATAATTAAAATCATTTAGCTCTGCATAGGCCTCACATCCACATAAATCCACATCACCAGAATCGCCCTCATGAACGCGCGCATGCACGCACACACACACACACACACAACCACACACACAACCACACACAAGGAGGCAGACAATTAATTATCACGCAGGGCTGCTCTTATTGCTTCTCTCCGCTCATAAAGGATCATTTATTTCACGTTTGCTCTTTTCTGTGTGTTTGTGTTATTGCCTCTCTTTGCCTCATAAATGATCGTTTGGTTTGTGATTGTGTGTGTGTGTGTGTGTGTGTGTGTGTGTGTGTGGAGACAGGGAGATGTTGTTATAATGGTTGCTGCAGGCTGGTCATTTGCTATAATTTAGAGTGATGGCAAATATGGGTTAGATAAGCGCGCACACACACACATAGATACCCCCCACACAGACACACAGACACACACACACAGACACACAGACACACACACACACACACACACACACACACACACACACACACACACACACACACACACAGAGTCACAGACCAGACACAGACACACATGCACACACACATCCAGGGAGAGTGGGTCAGATAAACTCTTATCGGTGGAGCGGTGGAGAAGGACCCCCACTTTTATTTGTCCCTGCAGCAAATTATTGGAGCCACAAAAAAAAAAAAAAGTGAGAGGTTGGAGGATAAGATTCTCTAAATGTGTGTGTGGCTAGTGCAGAGCAGCCTGCAGGAACAAATGCCTCTGGGCAAAATCCTCCCTGCAGAATTCCCCTTTTTTACCTGCAGGCTGTGGATCCAGAGTCTGTATGTTTACACTGTCTGTCCTCTGAAAACCTCATTAGTTTCTCTGCAGAAACCTGCAAATTTAGGCCATCCAATCTTTGTTTCCCCTCAGATCCTGATGAGTCCTGACATTGTGTGTACAGCTAACTGTTAGTGCTAGGAAATCTGTATACAAGAGCCTCCAGGGTGTCTTTTTACTACTTGGTTTAATGTTGTTATAAGGAGCATTAACAGCGCAGCATTAATGCAGATTAGACTCGGACAGGATGTAAACACTGTGGGCTATTTAAAGGGAGAAGCTGATAACAAGATCTGTAAACAAGTGTGATGATATGCCGCCAGCAGCTAGGGACATCTTCAGATGTTTTGTTGTGATGTTTGTTTTTCTCACTTTCTTACCCCTGAAGGAGGACGAGGTGATGCCGGCCAAATTTGAGGATGATCTGATCTGGGTGTCCGCTGACACTCCCCTCTCGGACTCGGCCTTCCTCAGCAACAAGATTAAGGACCTATGTGGAGATCTGCCAATCTTCTGGCTCCGTCCCACCTACTCCACCAGTAAGCAGCCAGACAGCTTGTCAAAAAAAAAAAAAAAGCTGAAAGTAAAGCACAGATTTCTTCAGGCTAAGGGAGTTTTTTTGTAACAACACAAAAAAGATGCAGGTCAAACAGTCTCAATAATTTCCATTTAACATCGCAGTTGTTTAAGCCACAGGAGGAAAACGGCCTCAAAAAAAAGAAAAGCAGAAGTCCTTTTGAAGTTTCACAGCTACCCAGAGTACAATTTTTAGCACGCTGGGAGGTCAAAAGTTCTCAAAACACAATTTTTATTCTACTTCATCTGAGGACTTCAATAACGCTGCCAGAGAAACAGTTGTGCGATCAGGAGCTGAGCCACATTAGAGCCTTTGCGCTCCTAAATTTGGTCTGCTGTCAGATACTGAGAATGTGATGTGTGCAGGCGGCCAGAGAAAGAGGAGGGCTGCCGCCCGCCAGCGCCGGCAGGCAGCCGTGGCCGGAGAGGAGGAAGAGGACGTGGAGGCAGAGTTCAACCCGGAGAACCCCTATCAAGTGAGTCACACAAACACAAACACACATATTCTTCTTCTGGTTTGTTTACAGCGTCTGAGGCTGTCCGTTTGGATCTGAAGGCTACCTGAGAGGGATTCCTCTGAGGAGAGTTTCTCACAGCTGTGTGAGCGGCAGCAGATGCCGGGGTCACCGCAGAGGGGCCGGATTGTCACTGCAAATCTGAGTGTATGCGGCGCTGTGTTTCCCTGCATGGGAGGCTGTCCAAAGCTTTCCTTTCAGCATTGAGGCTGTATGAATAATTCCACTACATCCCCCCTCATCTGTGCAGCCCCTTTGCCCTGCTGAGCACACACAGGCTCCTATACATACACACCCCCATGCCCTCCGTCCTCACCCCATATGTTGGGCCCCTTTTCCCAGTCACCCTCCCCTTCCCTCTCTAAGCATCCCCTACGTCTCCTTCTACACACTCCTGACAACCACTGAAGGGGGGTAAACAGCATGCTGCATGCTGAAGAAGAAAATATTTGACAACAAAAACCCACATCTGACAACATCCCCTCCTCCCCCATCCCGCCTGTCGGAAACCCATTTTTAATTGGTTTGAAATGAGCCCTCGTCTCCAATAACTACACACAGCTTCACTTAGAATATGATCTGACCCTGTCATCTCTTCTATCTCACGTCAGAGAGGTCTGGAGGGTGAGCAGGCCACCATGAACATCGACCCCATGCTGGACCACCAGGGCGTGTGCTGCCATGAATGCAGACGCGGCTACACCCACTGCCAGAGGATCTGTGAGCCGCTGGGTGGGTACCACCCTTGGCCGTACCACTATCGAGGCTGCAGGGTGGCCTGTAGGATCATCATGCCCTGCAACTGGTGGGTGGCTCGCATCATGGGGCTGGTGTAGATGACCCACAAACACCTGAGTGAGAGAAGAGCCAGAGAGAGAGGAGACATGGGGTGGGGAGGGCGAGTGATGGACCGTAGTTACCTGTTGGTCTGAGTAGATCGTTAAGACATTCAATCAATAAATACACGAGACTGAATCTCATGCAGATGTTTCCGTCAGTGTAACATACTGTCAAAAACAAACGACAACAGAGTTTATGATATAAAAACTATGAAATCCTGAACTTTATAATTGGCTTTTAGTGGAGATCTTCTACTTTTAATACACTCTCTATGAACCACACATCTTGCTAATTATCACACAAAAAAAGAAGCTCATAAGCTAATAATAGATCAACCCATTGATTGGTGAACTTGCTGATACCAGACACCATGTTTCAGGCAGTATTAGAGGCTTACACCAACCTGCTTTGACTTCAAATATTTAAAATGTCACATATTTATCCATAGAGAAAGCAGGAAAGCTTGTATTTATAGAAGTTATCTTTCTTTTGCTGTCACTCCTTGTCTTTTAATGTAAATAAATTAATGTGTAGGTAGCGAGTATTGCAACAGCTCACACCTCTTGGGAGAAGAACTTTTTAATCCTGCGCTTTTTTTTTTTTTTTTTTTAACTCTTCTATTGTTTCTGAGAATCTCTTCATTAAACGGTGAACTGTACTCATCTCAAACTTTCCTCAAATGTTTTTTCATTGTTCACTTGTTGAATATTTTTCAAAGTGCAATATCACTGAATAAAACTTTTTTTTTTTATGTAAACCTCCAAGTGTCGCCCTGTTTTTCTCTCTTATTGACCGAATGACTCAGTAACCTTTGTGGTAATAGTTTGAAGCTTACCATAGGAGATCTGGGGAAACCCTCTCTCTCCTGTCGCTCGCCCACTCAATACCCCTCTCCAGTGGTGACACGTGTCACATGTGGTAGCTGCTCCAAAGGGACGAGCAGAAAGAAGTTTCCAGAGTTCTTTAATGTGAGAGTTGCAGCTCTAGAACTCTTTAATGAGACTAAAGACTCTGTAGCCGTCACGCTCCCAGATCTTACCCACGATGCAAAGTGCTTAGCTCCTTTTGATGTCACAGAGACGCCTCAGGCAGGGGTAGGGGGTAAGGATGGGGGCGGTGTGTTTGTGTGTGTGGATCAGGGGTAGGAGAAAAGTGTGTGTGTGTGTGTGTTGTGGAGCAAAGAGTTCCATCCAGAGCCCCAAACGGGCGTTTGATCGTCACGAGAGATGAAACGATGTGTGAGGAATTTAACACTTAACTCAGTGTGAGAGGCTTGATGATGCGGTTAGGAGGCTGATCCATATTAATGCTCTCTTGCCGCTGCAGGACGCCTCCTCACAGTTACAGCTGCTGCATATATGTGGTTGGAGAACAGGGGAGGTGCAGCTCTCTCACATCTGTGACTGTAAATCACAGCTGCACCTCAGGGGAGCATCTTCGCCTGCTGGCCAAGTGACTCCGAGCTCCTTGACAGGATACCAATCGAACCCCGATTCGTAAACCATGTCCTCCAGTGTCGGCCATATCTAAACCGCCTGCTCTCCTATCAGCGATGCCACATTTCATTCCTCCCAGCATGTAATCACAGAGCACCGCTGCCCGTCAGAATACTTCACTGCTTTGCATCTGATGAATCCCATCAGAGACTCTTTGGCCCGTCCGAAACAGTTTCAAGAGACAGCAAACCATAAAACAGGAGACGAGGTTTGTGAGCCAAACAACAAATCTTTTATTTACACTGAAGCTTGAATCACACTGAGGGAGCGAGCGGTAATAAGCCCTGGCTGACGTGTCGCACAGACCTCAGACAAGTCAGTATTGCTATTGACTTTTTACTGAGTGAACAGAAAAGAGCCAAGAAATGAAATCGGAGTTATCATTTAAACCTCCAACAGGTATTAGTTTTAAGAATTTTACAGTTTATACAAGAGCTGATAACAGAAGTCATGAAAGGCTTCTTCATAGAAAGGCTGAAAAATAACCTGGAAAGGCAACGAGGAGGAAAGAATGATGTTTCTAAAACCAGACTGAAAAGTTCACTTCTGTCAGTCATGTCTGAGTCCACGGGCCTTTCAGAGCAGAGTCAGTGGATCCAATGAAGAGATTATTTATCTGACCTCATAAGGTTGTTGGTTATTGCAGAGAGTAGGCAAGGAGTAAAAATGGGAACACTGAGACTCCCTGCACTTTGTGAGAATGACTGAGCAAGAGCACGACTGACGGGGGCAAAAGGACGAGGAAGAAGAGGAGGAAGAAAAGGAGGCGGTTCAGATGAACAAATGTGAGGAGAGATGAGGAGGTGCTCAGTACTTCTTATGCTCTACATCATCCGGTGGGCTAACTTCCACTTTTCTCTTCCCCACATCTTTCCAGTTGGTGCTCAGGACCGTACCACCAGACTCCATCTGCAAGGAAGGACACAGACAAGACAAGCAGGGAAATAACTTTAGTGGAGCCATTTAAATAAAACACTGATTATGTAATACCTTCGACCTGCGCGAAAATGCTGAGGGAGACGGAGAACACTGTTATGCTGTTGACTACACAAGTAATGCTGGATAAGCAGGATTACTTATTGACCAGTGACTCGTTTTTTCTGCTTTTTATCTTTTACTCCCAGCTAAAGAGAGAAAATTCAAACAGCTGATGTCCATTACAGCTGACCTTTATTCTTCTAAAGGTCTGCAGCTCTAAACGAAGAACTGACAACCCGTCATGAATGTTTAAACACCTCAGCTTTAGGTCGGATGTTTGAGGTGACAGCAAATCTTTTTTCTTTGTGCAGCAGTTCTCCTCCAGCATGAGGTCATCTTCTTATCAAACCCAAACTGCTGCATGATTACGAGTTTGAATGTCAATTAAGGGCAAGGCAAGTTTATTTGTAGAGCACAATTCATACACAAGGCAGTTCAAAGTGCTTCACAGCAAAATGAAACCACAAGAAGGCAGTTTAGACTAAAAATAAAATAGAATAAAATGAAACCATTCCAGAAGGAGACCCCTTCCTGTGGTTCTCAGAGTCCGAGTTGGTTCATATGGCTCTAACATGTCAGAGATGTACTTTGGCGCTAAACCATATGGAGACTCACAGACAAGCAGAGCTGTTTTAAAGTCTATTCTCTGGGCGACAGGAAGCGAGTGCAGAGACCTGAGCACTGGACTAATATGGGAGTATTTCCCGGTTCTGGTCAGGACTCGCGCAGCAGCATTCTGGATGTACTACAGCTGTCTTACAACTCACTTAGAGAGGTTGGTCCCAAACACCACTTGGGTTTGCGTACTCAAAGCTAAAAGCCCGTTTCTTCACATCATCAGAACTCAAACAAGCTCTGCATTTAGATGGTATGATGAATACAAGCTCATCCCTGCACAGTCTCTTCTCTTTTTTTGCCAATCGCTTCTTGTGAAATTTACACTAAATTTCAGATGATCATCTGACTACATGAAAACATTTTAAAGACTGATCCCGATATTAAGCACAAATCTTTCAGGTTCCAGAGTTGGACTATGCACAGTTGCAACAGAAGTAATAAACATGAGGCAAAGAGGTTTCATCAGATGGTAAAATTAATAAAGGAATACGTTTTTCATTTACTGCAGACTTCCCTTTGTGCATTTCTCCAGCTTATAAATCCACTCCATATAAAAGTTGGGAAACCTCACTCATGGCCATATGTTGATTTCCTTCACTCTCTGTCTCTGGGAAATTGAAGGGATTTCTTCCAGATCTTCGCTGAAGACGATATTAGTCTGTTTAACTCATTTTCCCACTGAAGCTAGCAGGACAGTTTGTTTGCTGTACCTGTTGCATTTCTTTAACTCTAAAAAAGAGTGGGCGATGATTGATTTTGTAGCTTTGTTTGTGGTTAGGGATGGGTATTGATAAGATTTTATTGATACAAACACCATTATTGATTCCACTCACTGATCCAATTCTTAATGGATTCCCTCATCAATCCCTCCTGTGAACTTTCTGGGTACAAAAAGTAGGCTTGACAGGTTTTCTGTGTCAACATTTCACTGAGTTTTTAAGTAAATAAACCGCATGGATTAAAGTAATCCTGTGTCTGAAATAAGGATCCGATGTTAACCTGGAGGTCAGGTTCTAAAGTCATCGTGATGTCATGGTCAGACATCATCCAAATGTCAGGCTCTGACAAAATCTGGACGTCAACTGGACTTCCAGTTCTGACATCATCAACACGTCATCCAGACATCCAGTTCAGACATCGTATAGACAACAACTGTGTGTCACCTGGACTGGTTTTGACAACATCATCCAGACGTCAACTGGACGATGAGCATGGTTTTAGACTGTTGGAGGAAGCTGGAGTACTCTGGGAGAACCCACTCATGCACAGGGAGAACATGCATACTTCACACAGAAAGGCCACCAGGTGAACCAGGATTCGAACTGGTGACCTTCTTGCTGTGAGGCTGTAGTGCTAACCATTGCTCCACCGTGCAGCCAAGATCTCAACATCACTGGATGTTAATAAATTGGAATAAGAAAAAATTTCTGTGCACAATGTGAGGTCCGTAATGTAAAGAATCAACAAGGGAATTGTTTAGCACAAAGGCTAATGACGTTAATACATCAAACCATTTCTAATCGATATTTAAAAGAAACCGATTGTCGATACCCATCACTATGTGCTTGAAGCAAAAGAAAAGGAAAAGTGGTAGTTCATGCATTTCTTTGATTCAAATGTCGTCTCTGTGGTAAATTCAACACAAGCTTTGTTTAAGCTGTGTATATGTTGAGACAGCTGAACTGTCCCAAATGTTTGCGGCTGTGGGCTGCTGTCAATTCAGAGTGTGGGCATGCTGGAGAGGGCTTGTTTGCAATATGGTTTTCTAAAATAAGAACAATGGCTAGCTGTCCAGTGGAGTGACGATGGTGACTCATTTCACTTTTGATGATCGACTGTATGTTTTTGAACCGGAGCACACGGATGAGTAACTTGTTCAAATGGAGGTGGAAAGACAAAGAATGGAGGCAGAAAGAGAGGATGTTCCCTGCAGGATAACTGCTCCAAATCAACAAACACCTCTCAGGACATTGTTAGCAGAGTGTTCCTTCTAGCATCAGCAGCCTGACATTTATGGTTTTGGGAGGAAGGAGTTGACAACACATTGATTGGAAGTCATGAAACTTGGTTCCACATTCATGACCCCCTCAGGATAAAGTCAGGTCGTCTGTTACGTCTCTGCTTCTCTCTCTGCCTGTGCAGTAGTTGTAGGGACACTACTCGTACAGAAAAGAAAAAGAGATTGTTCAGCGGTTTATTGTTTTTTCCTCTTTGGGGATAACAAAAAAAGCTATAATAGCAAATATCTTTTGGTGGGCCACCCGGGTATCGTCTATACAGGAAGTGCATCCTCAGTTTAGAATCTGCTGCCAAGTCTGTCCTCCTCTTTGCAGCTACCGCAGTAAGAGGTGTAATGACATTGAACAAGAAAGAAGGTCAAGGGCAGGTTGGCGGCCCTCAGATGATAAAACAGGTTTTCATGATTAATTTTTCACCTTGATTCGAACTGTTCACTTTATGTATCGATTTTCAAAAGTCTTAAAGACATTGCTACAACCACAATCTCTTTCCTGTCTCATGGTTATTTTAGAGACATCTGGTGATTAAATCCTAGCTCATGCTACCTACCTTACTTGATAATGAAGAAATCCTGTAGGCACTGTGGTAATTGTAAATTAAGCTGGCGCTACTTTCTCCCAGAGCATCACACACACAGCATACAAGATTATCTGGAAACTCTCGGCTGTGCCATTCAGCGTGTGCTCTTCTCAGAGAGTCCCTAACAGAGGAGAGACTCACGGTCTATTACAACACAGGCCTACATACAGTATCCTTTAAAAGGTGGCTTCAGCTGGTTTTGCTCATAGAAACGCAGACAAGCTGCAGCTTCTTTGACAGAGTTTGAAGCTGTTCTTTCTGTGACTAACCAGCTAAAGACAGATTGGTGAGTTCTTACTGTTTAATATGTGCTGTGGATTCAATTGTGCATATCCTGTCTGGCTGACCATTAATCCATCACCCTTTTCTTCTCGAAATCATGACAGAGTGTTTTCTCGCTGATTTTGATGGGCAAATTTGAGCCTGATAGCATTCATATTCTACTTTCTCTTCCGTGGATCAACTGACAGAATGTGGCGTGTGGTGTTTCAGTGAAAGAAGAACAAAACAGGTACTGTGAATCACCCTCATATCATGTCAAAGTGTAGATTCAAAACATAAGATTATTCTATTTCTTCACGTTTCAAGGGAATAATGTCTTTATTCAGACCAATATAGTACATTTTTAAACCGTTTCATGGAAATATGAGATTAACTGAGTGGGATAATGAGGCGACTCTTGCCAAACTAACTGTTTTGTTAAGGTTCAAAAGTAAAACCAACTGAACAAGCACCTGGCCATTTTGATGGAAAAAGCTTGTATCTTAATTAGTAAGGCTTCAAAAGGACGGCAATCTGACAATGGATGGATTCACACCAGATTTGTCTCCATTTCATCTACACTGTGTTGTTTTTTGATGGCATGCTCTCTAATCTGTTACCTCACACTGGCAGCGTGTTCAGACCAACACGAAGCTGACCTCTCAGTGAATTCTATTTTGAGAGTCGTGTCAGTGTCTGACTTCATGTCCTGCTTGATCTGCTCTGTGCAAATTGACCCACTGTTGCACTGGCATCCAGCAAAAACAGAAGTCTTGTGTGTTTTTATTCAGAGGGCTCTGACCTGCCAGTGTGGAGACGCAGCCACAGAATTAAAACCCATCAGCCATAACCCCCAATTCACACATACAGCGTGAGCGCTACAGTCTGTTTCCGGCGCGTGCCACCAATGGCTGCTCGCGTTACACTGCAAGTCTACTTTTTCTGGAGTATGCTACAGAAACTCGTCGATCTCCGCAGAGCAGATCGTCTTGTGATCTTGCGTATCCAGCTGCTATGGAGTGCACTGTGCTCTGCTCCAGAGACGAATCCAGTACGAATTGGTGAAAACCGCGGCACAGACGGAACATGGCATGCACGGAGTATGTGTGAATTAGGGGTAGAGGAGGGGAGACGGATCTGGTGTGATTTCAGCATGCAAGTTTTAGAGGAAAGCTGCTGATCAAATTAAATCATCAACAAATTTTCTTTTAGAAGTAGATCTACTTGGTAGCATCAGTTTTATACTTACAAAGGACTTGTTCATGGCTCGTTTGACTTCGTCTGAGCCGTCACAGTATATCTGCTGGAACAGCTTATTGAGCGCTGCGTCCCCCTCCAGCTTCTCGCTTTTCTCCTCCTCACTGATGTCCACCACCATCTTGTCCCATTTACAGGTGTGGTGAGACGATGATGGGTCTGATGGAGAAGGAAATAAGAGTGACAGAGGCTAAAGCTCATATACTTCTTTAAAGTGAATGAATTCCAGCTCAGAGGAAGTGGATAAACAGAGTTCTGAGATAAGAGCGAGGACCTCAAAAGAAAAACATTCCCTCTTCATACAGTTTTAATTTGCAGTTTTAATTAAAAGCGGTTTTAATAACTTGACTTTTATCATCTAATTACACCAAGACATATTAAATGAATTTCTTATGCTCACTCAGCATCTCACTTCTCAACTAGAAAGCTGAAGTATCACAAAGCTGAAGTATCACATTGTGATTTGATTTCTATATTTTCAGGGAGAATTACGCCCACTATATATAATCCCAACAAGAGATGAAGAGGGAAAGTCAGAAATGTAATCCAGGCCCAGATTTACATAAATACAGCAGCAGACGTGCAGCAGACATATTCAGGCCAAGTGTGGACATGGACGGCGATGTGATCCCAAGAAATCAGATGTCAAATATCATGTTTAAACGTACCAGCAGTCTGAGTTATAAGCAGGCCTTCCAAGAGGCTGAGCTTGAGAGTTTTGGCTGCCCACTTAACTTTCACTCCCCCGCCACACACACTTACATAAGTAATTAATCCTGTCAGTAATGGGACTGTGTGGGCTAAAATACTGAGTCATATTCTGCCATCATACCTTTCCCTCTCTGAGCCTACTTTCACCGTTAGACTAATGAAAGACTCCAGCAGGGCTTGACTGCCCACTCTCATTTCAGCACCGAACAGACAAACACAGGAGCTCATATTGATCTTTGCAGAGCAGGAGAAAGAGAGAGAAATGAAGAAGAAAGAGAGAAAGAGTGAGATGAGAGCACAGACAGGAGGACGGGTCGGTGGTGGGAGGGAGGGGAGAGGGGAGAGGGGAGAGAAAGAGAGGAGCGAAAAATGTTGAGGCTGTGGACTAACTGGGATTGAAGTGTTTGATGTTGGACTCCTGTCCTTCTCCCTCCAGCTTCTCCCATCTGATGGCATCTGTCTTCTTCATCTTGAACTCCACCTGACAGACGGGAAGATGGGCGATAAGGAGCGGTGCAGGGAGGGGAGGGGAGAGAGGAGGAGGAGGAGAGAGAACAGGGAAGATAACAATGTTTAGCAAAATGGTTTTCTTTTAGGAGCGGGACAAAAATAACGCTTCCATTAGAGTGACACGTTAAAAGTACAGGACATCAGATCATTATTGAGGCCAGAGAGAGGCTGTCTGTCAACCCAGCCAGCCTGCATCTGTGTGTGTGCGTGTGTGTGTGTGAGACACATCAGGGATGTGCGGGGGCACAGCTCAATCTCAAACCTCACTGACAGACATACTGCACTAACGAGATGCCTGTCAGCCAGAGGGCCAGTGTGAGAGACGGAACGCGTGGGGGAGAGAGGGAGGGAGGGGGAGGGAGGAGGAGAAGAGGGAGGAGAGGGGGGAGATCCTAATTCCACACAGCAGCGTCTGATCCAAATCATTACACCAGGAGAACATGGGTGAGCAGGAAAACAATGAGGGGAGAGAGGACGTGGACAATTTTAACACTGAGCAGCATTGACAGCGCACATACCAGCGAGACACGCGAGCCGCAGCGCCATGCCAACCCTGTCCTCCTCCTCCTCATATACACCCCCAACCACCCATTAGCATGTGTGTTTGATATGTGTGCATGTGAAAGACAGCGCTGGTTATGTCGGTGCAATTAAGGAACATTTTTGCTCCGCTGGGCGATATGATGATTCATTTATGAGGGCGCCAGCAGAGAAGAGGGAACCAGGAAGAAGACAAGGTTACAGAGAGCGAGGCACGAGTGAGGGGAGCAGATTGAGGGAAGTACGAGATGGTGTGATCGCTGATACCTTCTCCACTGACGTGACGGGCGAGTGAGAGTAGCGGAGCACTGATAGATCACTTCAGTGTGTGTCAGCGCTTTCTGCCCCACAAAGGGCCTCGCGCAAAGCGTGGCATCTGTGCAGTGTCCGAAATTAACTTTTTGGCTTGCAGTGCAATGGGCTGAGGAACTAAAAAAAGCGAATCTGAGCTGAGAATACAGGTTACTGCCCGAATGATTCACATTCAGCCTTCAGAAGAGTGTGTCACCTAACTCTTGAGCAAGTTTGTACAACAAGTCTGATTCTGCTTCACTTAGAGCAGACATTTAACCCCACAGGATTCTGTCCAGGGTGCCACGCTAAGGCTTTTTCTTACTTGTCCTTAGGGCAAGTGCTTCCCAAATCTACTTGCCCCATCTAAATTCTTACTTGCCCTGTCTCGGAGGTACTTTTTCTGGCTGTTAAGTGGATACAGTTTGCTCACGACATATTTAGAACTTGTGCTGACTTTACATGGATATAGACCTGGAAAAAGAGATGAAAACAAAAGTTTTCTCTGCGACTCACAGGATATTTATGTTGTGAGGTGCATCATTACAGCATAAAAAACAGTGTTTGGTCTGTAAACACTGGTAAATGATCATAGTAAGCGTAGAGTCAATCTTCTCCAGTAACTGTGTCTTACATAGGAGCCTCGGGGGTGAACTCCACCAGCAGTGCACGACACAGAGAGTTGAGAATTGGAAGGCACTCGCAGTTTTTAAACGCACAACTAAGAGCAGCGAGTGAACCCCCCCCAGTTCACTCTAAACATCATGTGAAAGGTCAACTCTTCACATACTTTGTGTGAATTGGAAAAAATGTACCCGAAAGTGTTCATTTTGCAGTAAATTAATTACAAATGTCTCGAGATCTATGCTGGTAAAAATGAAATATGTGCAGCCATACAGCTCACCATCACCGGGGAGATGAACTCCAGGTTGGTGATTCCTGGTTTTGGCTTTCTATTCAGAAGACGTAGAGGACGATGCCCTGCTCACAAACTTTATTGTGCTACAACGAAAAAGTTAGCAAATTAGTAAAAGCAGTGGCAGTTTTGTGAGTCATATTTGATCAGCATTGCCTGCTTTGACAGTTTAATAGGAGTTTTGTAAGCATGGTGCATTGAGCTGAAAGGACCTATTTGCATAAAGTAGAGGTCCAGCCGTGTTTATGTAAATTCAGATACAGCCAACAGCCTGTGAGCTTGCCACTGCATATCAATCATGCATCACTTGACCAGCTCTGCAGCTCTTTATAGGAAATTACAAGAATCAGTTGACTTGATGCACATAATTCAACCCTTTCTGCCTACACGCTCTGACTTTTTAGAAGCATAAAGGCCCGTGCAGCCGCTTTTATTTGGTCCAAATCTGTGTGGACCGTACTTCAAAACCCTGCCATTGCAGACATGTCTTTGAGACAAAGTAGAAAAACATAAACATGTGGTGGTGTCAGGTTATTGACGGTTCATCGCTGTTTCTCTTGATTTGATTTATTTTAAACCAACAGAGATTCTACTGGGGTGGGAGAAAAAATAGTTTTATATTAGTTTTAAAATATGTTTTTTTTTTAATTTTTATTTCTTTTTTTATGTTAGTCTTTGTTTATAAGCTGAGTTGAGAAATTCCACTATTTTTCTCCAGCAGAGGGTGAAATGTTTTTCTTTAACTATCCAATAACATGATGTCAGACCCCCTGAATACATCTTAGAAACGGACTCACCTGGGATGTTCTTTTTCGAGGAAATATGGCTCCTGATATAGTCTGTAGACGTCTTCATCAACTTAACATGGGCTGGTGTTAAATAAGGGAAGTGAAGTTGCTAAAATCGCCAATATCAAAGAATAGCAATTAAAATCGAAATCTGCACCCCAAAAATCATAAAAGAATCAAATCGGGAGAAAAGCATATTGTCCAAGCTGTAGTTTCTATTGACTTTTAGAAGTGTATAATACAATTGTTGTTTTTTTGACAGGTGAACCTGCAGTGTTGGCCCAGGTGCTGCTTTGAGCTCAGTTAGGGGTCTCTTTGAAGACTTCAGTTTGGATCAAAATTTGGATTTACCAGACAGCTCTCAAGGCCGGCTAATACTGCTAAATTGCCACTCAGAGCGATACGTCTCTCTATTTAATGCGTTGGTGGATATTTTTTTTCTTTAATCAATATAAACACAATAATTAATTTGAGTCCAGTTCTCCAGCTTGTTGGGTTTAATTTCTTAGTTTTAATAAGGCAGCCTGTCTGGCTGTTGTGTTTTGAATGAATTGTGTTGATCATAGAAAGTTCAAGAACAAAAAATTCCACTGCAGACTGACCAAAACAAATGTTATCATAACATTACCAGCCAGTGTTGCAGGAGCTGTTAATTGTTGTGAATTTTTGTGTGGTGTGAAGCGCAGCAGAACTTGAGGCTCCACTGCGCGTATTTCAAAGTGTGTGCTTGTATGCGTGCTCCTAGGCCATACAACATTAATCTGCTGCCGCATCTGTGTTTCCTGGCTTTTAAGGGATATGGCAGGCCAGGCGCCGTGTGTGTGTCTGTGTGTGTGTGTGTGTGTGTGTGTTTTTATGTGTGTGACAGGCGAGGCAACGGCTCGTGAAGGGATGTGACAGCAGAGTCACATACAGGGGCCACCACCCACAGGACCCCAGGGGCTGGACTATACAATCTGCACCGAACACACAGACACACATGTGGCAGGAGTAGACACATGCTATTTACAGAGGGGCACTGGGGTCCTGTGTCGCTTGTCACATGTGTTTGTACCCATCACCCCCCTCCCGCTCCAAACTGCTACGACTCCTCACCCCGCATCCTCTTCCTCTTTCTTGAGATATTGCGGATTTCAAAACAAACTCGGCCAGAAAGACGCGGAAATGAAATAAATATAAACATTCTTAGACGTTGACAGGCGTGCAAATTAAAGAGCGGAGACGCCACTTTAGCTATTTTCCAAAAGAAGATGAGTTTGGAGCTGAATGAAGGAGCGCGTGTTGATCGAAAGTGCGTCGAATGTGTTTGCGCGCACGGCTTTGAGTGTGTGCGCGTCAGCCGTCTGTTCTGATCAAACACACTGGTGTGTAATTGGCTCCCCGTTGTCGCTCTGACCCCTGCGGTTGGAATGTCTGTCGTTGTGGAGGACAGGAGGAGGTCGCATTGACGATAATGTGCTACAGACGACACGTACACACACATACACACAGCAAACACTTGTGTAAATGGCACAAGTGTGTTGAAAGATTACTGTTTAGCCTGTGTGCGTGTGCATGTGCGTGTGTGTGTATGTGTGTGTGCGCTCGGCCGGCTTAGCCTCCCCCTGCTAAGTTGTCTTTAAAGACAGCGAGGAGATGAAGCGTAAACATTGTGAGCACAGAGTGCAGGGCAGCCTATTACAGAGACAGACAGACCGACGTTGGTTGGGAATCAACAGCTCCGAGGGCAATGCAATTTTTTTTTAACGCTCATTAGGGATGCATGCCAATCTGGAGAAAGTTGATTTGCTGATGCCGTTGTTCATTTGAATGTTTTTTTCCCCCAGTGGCTTCTTGGCTTCAGAAAAATGAAACGGCTCCAAAATATGTAAATGGGGTACGCATTGACAGGCGGCTCAGTTTGTCAGGGTCTCTCACAGCGCACTCATACATTACACCTGATGACTTCTACAAGAGTTATGAGCTTTAGTGCTGTTTTTAAATGCTGCAGTTAACAGTGAAGGCTTATAAGCCACATGGTGTGTGTGCACCAGTGTGTGTGTGTGTGTGTGTGTGTGTGTGTGGGGACCATGTGTACCGGAGGAGCCCAGTGGACCAGGGAACAGTGAGGGCTTTGTGGGAGGGCAGGAGGGTTTGTACACTCTCACTCACTCTGGAGGCAGATATATGTGTTTGTATGAGCACAGGACAGTGAGAACAGCACTGTCTGTGTGTGTGTGTGTGTGTGTGTGTGTGATATGAGATTGAAAAAACAAAGATAAAGAAGGTAAATAAGGAGAGAAAGAGCGGCTGTGGATAGATGAAACAGAGCCTAAGACCGTCCTCAGCTGTGGTCTCTCTAAGACTGAGCCCTTGTTTAAGCTGCAGCCCACGTGCACCTCTGGTATGCAGTGTCTGCTGTTGCCATGGAAAAGTGAGACAGCGAGCGAGTGAGAGTGAGTGCTGTTTGGAGAGCGGGCAGTTTGTGTGCAGGTCAGCTTCTGCTCAGCACCGTATAGCCAGTGGATAAAACACACAGGACGTAAACATCAGCTTATGTTAGGCTAATAATCAGATATTAGACTTTATTTTTCTACTGAGGCCCTTTAAGGTGATGAAATCCAGCACTGGAGATTAAACTGCCTTTCCTTTGTTTCTGTGGATCCACTGAGACAAAGACTGAAGAACATACTCTAACTCTTTAACCCTTTAATGTTCACACTAGAAATTATATCAAAAGAAACAAAACTGATATTTGCTGATTACATCATTTCTTGGTTTTACCTGTAGACTGTATATAGAACAGACAGCGTGGTGCCGCCTTTTACCATTATACAGTTTTAAAGCAAAAATACCTGTTAGAGGCACCGCTGCTGTGCAGCCAGAGTCTGCGCAGTAAAGAATCTGAGGGCGAGGTCACACTGGTGTAAGAGTAGAGATGCATTTGTTTTTACAGGTGTTGTCGCTTTGTTGCATGATCTTAAATGTTTTTCTCGTCTTTTTTGTATTTTTCCAGGGTTGACATAAAACAAATTAAAAACAAAATGGGTCTAACAGATAAATAAAATAATATTTGTATTTGTATTTTCGATCCCTTTAAACCACAATATGTCAACAAGGAAAACAACCAGTCAGACCACATCCTTTACAGTACAAAGGTCTACGTCGCGAAATGCTTTAAAAAATCAAAAAGTATTTACAATTGCTAAATTCATCCATAAATGTTTGATCAGGTTACACAAGACCTGTGATGTGACGAAGGGCAAACACAGTATCAGTGGAGGCGGAGCAATATGTTTACAACAGTAGTCTGATTTTCTAAAAGTTAGCTAAGCTAAGAGACTAAATTTCTTTTTGGTCAATTTATGTCTGTTTTTGGATTGACAGTCGTGTTTTCCCACAGCAGGGAAGTTTGGGAATCCCTGTTTTTACAGCTACAGAGTACACAGACTCTTCCTATTGGAAAAGGATGAACTCTGAAGCACTGACAGTTTTTATTTCAGATAAATAACCCCCAGTCTGTGCAATAAAGTCTAAAATCTGTGGCTTGGACTCAGATGTGAGTTTCCAGTATGGATACTGCAGCGAGGGTTTGAAGAGACACTGTCAAGTCATGACCTGATCATGTTGTTTTTCATGTGTAACTCAACATGTAGGTTTAATGAGTTAGCTCAGGGCACATGTATAATGTGATCATTAATTCAAACCATTGCATGCGACCGTCTTCAGAGAGGATAATGTGGTTTGAGGTCATACGTGTACAAACATTTTTTTATGAAGAATACTGTCAGTAATGTTTTCAATTATGATCAGCTGTTTTTAGATCTTCCTGTCTCAGACTCACAGATGTAAATTTGCTCCACAGCTAACAGGCCCTACAGCTGTTTTGTCTATGACCACTGTCAAATGAACCACATGCCAGATCATTACACATGATTGTATCAAGAGAATAAAATGAAAATGAATATTTTTGAAGACAATCATAACAGCTGTAAGAAGATCTGTGATTCAGTGTTGTTGTTTATTTCTTTTATTACTGTTGTCTCTTTACTGTATGTTGAAAACAGGATCTCTGAGGTCCAGGATCCTCAGGAAGAAAGCAGGGTTTTCAGTCTGACTTTATTGGCCAGGCAGGATTGGATCAGAGCCCTTAAAACGATTAACCATTAAAAAAAAAATCTATCAAAACAGCTCGCACTGAGAACTTCTTCTTGATCCGCTGAGGCTAAAAACTGACAGTGGTCTAAACCTTGAATCAGCACAGAGTCAGCCAGCACTCTCATTAGCCCTCATCCTCCAGAATACACACTAATTAGTCTATAGTAAAAAACAGGTGCCCTTCCTACTCATTAGGCCCATAATCACCTTAAACTGAGCTGAACAACTCTCCAAGAGCATGGCCCTGATAAATGTGCGTGTACAGTGAGGGAGAGTGTGTGTGTGTGTGTGTGTGTGTGTGTGTGTGTGTGTGTGGGAGGGAGGGAGGATTTGTGCACATGTGAATCTCCTGTTAGCTGCTCAGATGAACCGCACTAGAGTCTCCACAGGAGCCTCAGTGTACACAGAGAGAGTGGATTTTCTCATTTCTACTCCAGCCACAGTGAGCTTTAGCAGCATTAAGGAATTATAGGCAGTGACAGCCAACTTTATACCGCTTTAAATTATTGAAGAGATTACGATGTTAATCTTGGAGAGCCCAGTAATGATCAGTCACACACTCAGTTAGCTGCTTTAACTCTTTTGCGTGGTTTTCTTCCTCACACTTTTTATCATTATCCAACATTTTTTCTCCTTCAATTTTAAAGTTAATTCACAGTAATCATCCACATTTAGCTACTCAGACAATAAAAGCCTGAATTCAATGAGAACATTTTGTATCATTTGACGCAAAACTGCTTTACAGAGACCTGAAGCGCAGTCAGAAGCTCCTGCATCTCTCCACTGTGTGACATTACTACATCATATTTCCTTTATGGGGACATAAAAAATGTCCTCTGACATGTTTTATAGTCTGCTTCTTTATTGTTGAGAGTGACTACCAACACATCAAGGCTACACACAGTGTTCTCGCTGATTATGAGTAAAATTTCAGTGACTTTTCATTGACTTTCAGAAACTTAGTCAGAGCGCCTCGGTGACCTAAAAACGTTGTTTCTTCTGTTTGTTTATGTTTTCCAGATACAGAAAAAGTATTTAAGTGGTAAACAGTTTTTATATTCCACAACAGCGCAACACGCAGCCGAGAAAAACATCTGAAAAGCACCATCTCACATTACTGTACGTGCAACGCTGGTTACACAGTATAATCTGTAAAATTACTCTTTTTTTAAAACAGGTTTCCTGACTTTAACTTCACCTTGACTTACCTCTGAAAACCCAGACACTCCAGGAATTACACGACTACAATAAACTGTATTCTCAAAGATACATTTCCCCCTCAGTCTGAGGTCATTTTATTGAATAAAATGCTCTCCCTGACAGTATATCGTCTGAATGCTCTAACCGTTCCTAGACGTGCCTTTGAGTGCGCAATTTCTCTGCTTCATGAGTATTAAATCTGCCACGGTGTCAGTGAGACAACATGTCAAACCATCTAATATGTATGTCGACTAACTCTGTGAATGAACGGTGAGTGTGATACCTTAGTGCTGAGGATCTTGAAGCTACTCTGTTGGGGGATGATGGGATGCAGGAGATGGAAGCTGAGGTTGTAGCTCTCCCCTGACGCCAGACGTATTGTACAAGAGAGCTGCAGAGATCACAGACAGAAGGCATTAGGTTTCAGGTCTCAGTAGACGGCATTATGTCTGGCAGACATCTACTCAGAAAACATGCAAATAAGAAAGAGAGAGAGAGATTTAAACCCCTTTCACACATGAACTCCTGGCATTGCCTACTATATTTCAGAACATTCGGGCCCTGATATTCAGGAAAACTGCTGTTCACACATGCACCTCACAGCAGGAAAAGAGAATCTGTCAGATGTGCTCTCACAATGTGTAACCACTGTGTGGGGGTGGTTGGTAGGGTAGCAGCAGCAGGACAGGGAGTCTTTAGTCGTGTTTTATCACCACAACATGTAGACGGACGTTTTCACAACACAACAAGCAGCAGGAAACAAAGACGATGAAGTACTGAGCAAAGAAAACACTGCTCAACATGGCCGATGGTAACACTCTGGCCACTTGCTTTCAGGGAACGCTCCGGAACAACCAGCTCGGGTTTTAGTGGAAGGCTTGTTAGAGTCTGATTTGTAACAACAACCCAAAATGCAATTTAGAAAAAAGAATAAATGTAATAATTGACCAAAATTTATTTGGTAGTACCGACTATCAAATTATGCCTCATTATTCAGTGCCAAGTTTCGGTACCCAAAGGGTTAATCATGTGATCAGGATCTGATACTGCTGCTGGGGAGTCGCTGTAACGTTACACATGGTTGCGCTATGCACGATAGTGTTTCCAAGTTAGCGACTCTGTCGCTATATTTGGCGACGATGGCGAGAAAGCATGTTTTAATCTTCAGCCGCATGTACTGATCTTCAACTGCTGCTTCTCAATGAGCAGCGGGCGCTCAGTCCCTCCCCTCTCCAAAACACAAGACTCCTCTGCTCACAGCAGACCCTCCAAGCTGCAGCCAGAGCAGACGACTGCATGCAAATGAATCGTACTAATGTTTGTCTCTTTTAGGTCACTTTTGCCGATCGAAAGCCGAATAAAAGAGGAGGGTGTTTATTTTAACAAAAAAAACAAGAATCGACAGAAGGAAGTTCATTTGTAGTTATTAATGCATTTACAATGTACTCAGTATAAACTCACCTGTCTATTGTTTGCACCTGTTCTTTTGCACTGGCATATATAAACTGCTCAGAGTACAAAATTAGATGTATATGAAAAATAAAACTCAAGATTTGTAACATAAGATTTAATGAAATTTTCTTTTTGTTAGAACTAATATAAAATTTGTTATCAAAAAAAGTATTGTTCAAGAACCGATATCGAAGTGAAGGTATCGGTATCAGTACAGGAACTGAAAATTTTTGTTTGATACCCAGCCCTATTTGTACATATGTGTTCAAACAGACAAACCACATGAGAGTGTGAGAGGAGCTTCATCTGTGTTTGCAGGAAGAGCGCTGGAAAATAAATACTAGAGATGTGCAGGTTCAGTCAACCTAAGGATTAAACCTCCTCACTTTTCACTAGTCAGCACCAGAATTACTAGTCAGTTAAACCAGTTGTTAATATTTTCAGTGCTGTAAGCCTGAAGTGCCAGTCACATGCTGTGATAATCTGCAGCCACTCACCACTATCTGGCTGCAGTTCTGGTTACTGAATAATGGCATAAAGCCTTCAAATATTACACAAGCTCAACTGATGGATGGTAACATGTGATGCTGTGCAGTTTGGCAGTGTTTTGATCTTGAAATACTGAATTTAAGTTGTTTGTAGGCTGTGAGTGGTGAGTGGTTCACTCCACAGTCTACTAAGTCATGTGGATGTTAGCCTACAGGACGGCAAACTGATCTGACATTGTTCACCCACAGACTGTGATCCTATGTTTAGCTGTATTCAATATATGTTAAAATCTCTGTTATTTCTGTGGGTTGTTCTGTCTTCTGACTGGTGAGCTACGTGGAATTTAAGTATCTGTCTAATTTAACAGCAAGGAAATGAGTCCTCTGGAACATCCTTGCAAATAACCTTCACGGTTGGATACTTTTACGCTGCATTCATAGACGATTATTTCTTTTCTTTTCATCAAGTTCATTTTGGGTCTTTTTTTTAATAACCTTTTTTTTTTTTTTTTAAATATAGGACAGTGGATAGATTAGGAAACTGAGGGAGGGAGGGGCTGAGTGCAGCATTTCCAATGTAGGCTCCAACAATATGCTTCAAAACTCTGTATCAGAATCAAATGGGTGACTTCACGGATACAACCGCTATATGTTATATGGTCTGTGGTTGAAACAAACCCAGAACAGCAGCTTCAGGGACTAAAGCCTCTGTACATTGTGCGTGCAATTTAACTACTAGGAAAAACATCCTCTGTGGACAAGAAATGATGCTGCTGTACATATAAATAAAAAAAAAATCTTTCAATGTTGCTTTTGGTGGTATTGTAGTAAATAAGAATGGAACAATATGTATGTGTTAAATATCTTTAAACTCAGTCTTAAGTCAGAAGTGTGGCTTGAAAAAGATGCTTTTATAAATCATTTGGTAAAAAAATCTAAAGGCTAAAATGAGACACAAAATGCGCAGTCATTCCATTAGCTTTGAGCTAAACTTTTTACATAACGCTCTTTCATTTCATTTCACCTTCAGTATGTATGTAAGTGAGGTGTGCCAGTATCAGCTGTAGTAAACAAGGTGTTTGGAGGGAGGCAGGATCACTGTGGGCTGGTGGTGCAGGCGGGGTGCAACAACCCTGCTTGTGAGTGTGCATGTGTGTGAGCGTTTATGACGCTCCTGCTGTGAAGTCAGCTCTTGTTCTTCTACAGCCCCCTGATGTAATGTGAAATCACACACCAAGATGCCAATATCACGGGATCAATACGAAGGTGTAAAGGCGTGATGACAGCAGAGCTGCTCATGGTGCTGTGGTAGATTCTCATTGTGAAAAGAGCTACGGACAGAGATGGATAGATACTCTATTGATTCTGAGGGAAACTGGGGACAATAGACAATGAGGGAAGAATCACTTTTTGTTGCTCTTCATCCAAAATGAGCCTTTTCTTGCATCAACATTGTTGACTTAATGTGATCCAGATTCGTATTGTTACCTCCTATTTTCTTAACCATCACCCGCATACTTGGTCAGCCTCACCTGATTTAATTATCCTGTGAATTTAACAGCAGTTTGAAGAAATTTTTCATGGATTGAAAAAAGGATAAGGAGTGGAGAGCTGAGGATGTCATGTGGGGAGAAAGTGATCTGATGTGGCTGCTGTGACAGCCAGGAGTATCCTCGTTCGGTCCCCTGCAGCCACACAGTGCCTGGTGGTGGTGGTGGGGGGGTCAGACAGCTCCTAACCGCCTGTCACTCACTGGGACTGGATGCTGGGTGAGTGGCTCGTTGGTTTGGAGGGACATGTTGTCAGCTGTGGCCCAAAGCCTCACACTAATTACCCACACACACTTACCGCTTGGCAAAAACACAAAAATCTTCCCACCTGAGGAACGGCTCCCTGCACAGTTCATCGCTTTAATTTGAGGTGTTTTTTTTTTTTTTTTAGGTTGAACGTCTACCACTTCATTAAAACTGGACTTTTCAGATTTGGCTCCAAACATATGTTAAAAGTAGAACATTGGGGATAAAAGCTTGGAAAGTTAGATAAAGAAGCTTTTGGGCAATTCCACAAAAACCATCAAAGGCTTAATATATTCATTTCTGGTTGAATTCCTGCGCTGACTGGAGGTACAGACGCTCGTTCGCCAGGGAAAAGAACTGGAACCACTGCCTTTCATCTTTAATTTCTTTGTATATACTGACCTAGTAAAAAATATATGAACTTATCTGTACTTCCACCACAGAGGGAGCCTAACGAGTGACTGTGTGATTCGGAGAGGGTGAACTGTTCCTTTTGAAACGGGGTAAACTCAGTTTGTTATTCTATTAGGAAAGACAAAGTTGTTCCCTGGGGTGCCCTGCAGTTACCCCTCTGAGAGGGGGAAAAGACAAGTGGAAGGAGACAAAGGAAAAGAGAAAAAGGGAAAGAAAGGAGGTCGTCCCTGGAGGGCTCTGAAGCTGATCCTAGATCAGTTATGTCTTCTATCTACAGACAATTAGGAGGTTGGAGGAGCTGGGGAGGGTAAATTGCTCTTAGATCTGTACTTTGGGGGCAATGTTAACAAGGCACCACTGGAGGCATAGTTAAGCCCATGGGGAGTGTGTGTCTGTGTGTGTGTCTGTGTGTGTCTGTGTGTGTGTGTAAGAGACCCATCTAATGGGCCCCCCTGAGGAAACGCCCAAAAGCAAACCCATCTCCGTTCCACACACAAACCCAAAGACAGAAAACACAGCCTGTCTTCACTCCAGCTCTGTATTTAAGTGTGTTTTTACCTCTCTCTCTGTGAAGCTGGCCAACACGCCGTCTTTGGGTACATTTTTAGCCATAGCTGTGATGATGACCTGAGACTCTGTTTGGTACCAGTCATGTCTGCAAGAAACATAAACAAAAATAGATCAAGGAGTCTGAGGACATATTTTTCCTGTTTCTCCTTTACTCCACGTGGATGCAGCATCCAATTTCATGAATAAAAAGCAGCTCATTAAGAAGACGTACTGTATGTAGGAGTAAAGTTATACAGCATAGCATACGATTAGGCTGGTGTAACAAATAAATGAAAATGCACAAATCAGATAAGGTGTACTAACATAAACACACTTACTTCACAGGTGGAGCTGTAGATGTCTGCTGGGTCATGCAGCCCCAGAGTCAGGAAGTAATTAGAGGCGAGGTTTCAGAGATAATTCAGAGGGATGAAACAAAAGAGAGGAAGAGTAAGAAAAATAATTCAAAGAAAAGAAGCTCAGTGAGTCTTTCTTTTTAGAGGCAGCAGAATAGATATTCATGACCGAGCAGATATCCTGATGCTGAGTGCAACACTGCCCCCATGTGGTCAAGCACGATCACTCACCCTGCTGCCACTGCTGAGCTGTGTCCTGTCTGCAAAGAGAGGACAAAAATGTGTTCAGTGCAGGTTATGAAACATTTAACACAGCTCTCACACTGTCAGGATCAAGCTTTGCTTTTTAAAATATCACAATTTCATGAGTTAAAGAATAAAACTTTACACCAGACCATGTGCTCCGTGCTCTCCCATCTTTGCCCCCTTTTTGTTTGCTCGTTCATCCACGCCCAGTAAAAGCCCCATGAGCCCCAGTATGCCTGATCAACGTTTACCAGTGTGCTATCATACATTATTCACTGACATCATCACAGAGAGGCAGACATGAGATGATGGGAGGTGTGTTAATGTCATCTTAACGAGGTCGCGTTTGATATCGAGAGGAGGGGGCTGTTTGTGGGAGAAGACTGTGTGTTTCTGTTTGTGTATTTTTAAACAGGCAGGATGCCACATGATGGCATAACCAGGTTTATATGTGTGTATGTGTGTGTGTTGTGGGTAGGTTGTTGTAAACACGCTGTCACCAGAAGAAGAAGCACTCAGCGACTGCTCACAGTGTTAGCGAGCTCAAGTAGGGTATTTTCAAGTTTTAGAGGGGAGGGGCTATGCACACCCTGGTGTGTGTTTGTGTGTGTGTCAAAGCTGTCGGAGTGCGGGCTATGAAAGGGGCTGGGTCTCATCGGGAGCTTTCAAACATCAGTAATGTTAACTCCAATGAATCATGCGGCCCCTGGGAGTACGTGTGCACGCGGGTGTGAAGCCTGTTTGTCAAAACTCGTGCTCTTGTTTACTTGGGATGATCCAGAGGGTCTCCGCGTCAGAAACACACCGCCCAGACACGGCATGCATCTTTTATTGGAATAAGCAGCTCTGCCTGAACTCACACTGTAGACTCATGGATGTGTGCGAGCTCATTTGTTTGATCAGACGGACTGATCAGCTCCCTGACTGATCTGTTTAGTTTCATGTTTGAAAGCAGGGGGGGAAAAAGTTTAAACAAGTCAGCGTGAAACTGGGAATGCTTTATGAAGTGTGAAACTTTTCTGTGAGTACAAACAGCCAAAAGTAATACTGTGGAGCAATATCATTCATTGAAATATCTTTTAAAAATGACCTTTTATATCAATTTGTACAGTTTATTAGTTTTTCAATGTTGAAACAAACATTAACTAACTCCAAAAAGAAGAAATGATATACATAAATGAAGTTTAACTTTAGACACTTACTCCCCATCATCTCCTCACACCGCTTCTTCCAGACCTCAAATGACTCGTCAGAAACTGGAAAACACACAAGAACAGACGTGTTTTGGAAAATATTCGAGGGCATGAGGTGAAAAATATATTTAAATGGTCTGCTGGAGACGGACACAGTTATTTGTTTTATGATTGTTACCAAAGCAGACATAATACAAGAAAATGGATAGATACATGTTTTATTTCACTCAGGCACACAGAGGACACATTTTGCAGATCTCATAAATGTGCTGAAAACAGAACTCTGATCATTTTTTAGACCCTGAGCCTGTTTTAGAAGTCTTTCCTTCCACCCTCCCTATTATGTAATTCTGATCACTTTTAGCCACGTATTCAGCCACCATTCGAGCGCCATGGGGTCAACTCTCTATCAAGAACCTGAGGCATGTCTTTTCATCACACCGTGTCAGGTTTATCTGAAATGACTCAAGTCTGAAGTGTTTCCAATTAAACAGGTTTCAAGCCTTGACGAAAGCAGAGCTTCTAAAGCAGGTTTCTTTAGCGTTAACTTGTTTACCTTCTGCTATCCGCCTCTGAATGTGCTGCAAGTATTACAAAATGAACTGTAGAAGTACTGCACTCATTGATGGGCAGAAAATCATGCATGTAAACTACAGTGAACCAGGAAAGAATTGATGATAACACAGCTTTATTTATCACTTTAAAAGCTGGTAATTGTGCCTTTGGTAACTTTGGCTTCAAGGTGGGTCAAATGTGGATAAACACCAGCTTCATTAGCCTGTGAATTCACCTGAACATGTTTCTGATTTACAGCCTTTTTATCCTCAATTGGCATCTTGGAACAATCCCTGAAGGCAGTGGAGTATATTTTAACAGCTACTTTAGACCGTCACCAGTACTTGGACTGATTCTACTTAACAAAAATAAATAGAGACATTAACCCTCAAAGAACAAGATACTTTCAGGTGAGAATGATGAATCACAAGATCGATTACTAAAGTGGGGGATGGGACCCACTGTGTGTTAGGAAATGCCTTCCAAGATCAAAAAGTCTTAACAGTTGCATATTTCATCTATAACTGCAAAAATATGAACAATATGCACAGATGTAGTCTGATTTTCTTTGTATTGGCTTATTTGTGGATTCCCACAGCAGGGGGTCATCCGTCTCTGGCACATCTACAGAACCACAGGCACAAAGGTTTGGGAACCCCTGCTCTAAGGTGGTGTTTACACAAGAACAGTATTAGGACAAAAGGCAAAAGTTTTGTTGCGTTTTGGCGTCTCTTTAACATAAAAACGCTGTTTAAGCCAACCCAAATCGCAAATTTTTTAAAACGTCCTCCAGAGTAGAATTTTTCTGATATGCTGCAGCCTCAGTTGCCGTGTCAACTGTAAGCCGGAGTTTTCAGTGGAAACGCTGACGTCATGCTCCGTTTTGCGCGTGCATATTCCACTTTCATTGTGGGAACTTTAAATTGCCATTCGCGAACCGGACAACAACAACGGCTCAATGGCGGACTACCATGTTGTGCTTGTGATGCTGAACTTGCTGACTGCCTTTCAACAAAATGTTCATCTGTTGCTTCACTTCTGGACTCAGATAAGACTCAATTAATATATACACCAAATGATCAGCCCACCTCTTCTTCGGCTGAGGGCTACCAAAAAGACTACAGTTATATCGCCATCTACGAGCCTGTAATACTACAACGTTTTCAGTCCTTCAGCATTTCCGTGTGGACAGATTTTTTTTCTCTGCGTTTTTTGCATTTTCAAGTGAAACGTTCTGGTATAAACGGGGGCTAAATTATATTTAAATCAGTATCAAAAACCTGAAATTGTTTGTGGTTCTGTTTGTCTTGACTACATTTTACAGAATGAAAGTTTCATTTTAGAATTCTCCTCATATAATTAGATAATAAAGCCAAAAGAAGCCAATATTTTTGCTTGTCTTTAAGTGTGCAGATGCTTAGTAAAATATGAAGAAACAAAGAAAAGAAAAAACAGAACATCAATGATAAATAACCCTCTTTCTTTTACACTTTTTTTAAACCTAGTTTATGAGTGACGCATTCAACCAACAACCAACTCAACGACAAAGGTGAGTGGAATTTTTGGTCAGCTTGTCAGGAATTCTGGTGAGGCCAGTTGTGATTTCCAGTCTTTGCGTTCCCCCATCCCCCCAGTACAATAAGTACTCACTACAAAATGACTTCTAACAAATATTTGGGAGCCTTCCCAAACTGACAAATTACAGACTATACATTTTTATGTAGCATCTGTAAATAGAGATTACTCAGTTACCGTGACAGGGCATAACAAGGAACAATAAATTATAATGCCTCTCCCTGCGTTTCTGTTTTGATGTATCACATCCTCCGTTTTCTTTACTCTACATGTTACCCCAACTCCAAAAATTAATACAAGCAGCCTGAAAAAATGAACTTCCCTTTAATTCAGAACTTGCTCATAAAAAATCTGAGCACAACAGCCTGTATTAAAATCAGCTGCATCATTTCAATGACAGTGTTTGTTCTGTCCCATGAACGTCAAATTTATCAAGTCAAAACAAGAATCCTATTGTGAATAACAAGCTTGCTGTAACCTACAATATCAAGGTTTGTCTTGACTGTAGTGAAATCATAATGCACACTGTTTAGTTAACAGATTTGTGGGTTAGTAGTGCAATGGAATAAAGTCTGTGTGATCTATTCAGACCCCTTCCACAGGTTAAGACTGCACATGATGTCGAATGTATCACTAACTAGCACAATAACAGGCTGTAACCAGCTTGTACCGTTTTTCAAAGCACTCACCTCTGCTTCAAACTAATACAGGGGTGAGAAAGATGCCAGTCTGTGCGTTAGCCCCACCCCTCCATGCTTGGAGCATGTGAGTGAGGGAAAACAGTGTCGCAGGTCTAAGTGAACGATTAACAAGGCAATTAAAAATGAAAGCCACAAGCAGTGAGATCACAAGCGTGAGGTGTGAGGCTGTGCAGCAGCTGCGACTAATCACAGAGAACTTGTGCTTCACATTGACTCAGATGTTTAGTGAGAGGCCGACACTGTCAGCTTATATGTGTGTAATATGAGGCACAGAGTGACCTTTAACCAATGAGTAGGTTTATGCCTTTAAAAAAATGTAGGATTGCTAATGACAGTAAATTTATCAAACAGTTCAGACAAAAAATTTAAGTTATTACCACTTTTTGCCTATAGGTGGCGACAGGAATGCCACAATATACAAATCATCTGTGAAACGTTCCGTACGGCAGCTACAGCTTACCATGAGCTTTTAAAATTTGGTATTTTTGGTTTTTCACTGACTACCTGTCATACATTATGCTACTCACTTAAATGTCTCTTTCTGTGTGTGTCTGTAAGTCCAAGTAATGGGATGAAGAAACTGCTCCTGAGAGTAAACATCCAAAGGTCGAAGAGTATTACAAACTGAGGTTTGAAGGAAAACTCAGATCTGTTGATTTTAAAGTCAGTTTTTCAGTGTCACAAAAACTGGCATTCTTTAGCCTGGCTAGATCACCTTGCTAACTTACTTAGCAATGCTAACCTGGTCAGAAATTTGGTTTTACACAGGCTGTAAAGGTTAAAAAAATAGTTTTGTATTTTAAAAATAGCCTCATGTTCTTCTTAAACCGGACCGGGCTGTCAGAACCAAAATAAATCTAAAACCACAACCAAAAAAAGGGGTATGTATTGCATTATGGGTAAACCATAACTGAGTTCTCAGTTAAAACTCAGGTAAGAAATAGGAATAATGTTTAATGTTTGAACAGTGGGCCTCCATTGCGCCAACAGTCATATTTTAATTATCGCTCTCTTTTTCCTGAACCTCTATATTAAGTGGCAATAAATATTAAGCACATTAAGTACTGGTGAGTATTTCTACATCACTATGATATGTTTATCTGTTCAGCAGGTCACATGAGTATGGGTCACAGATAAATAGTGATACCTTGCACCGCTGTTCATCACTAACTGAGCTCATCAGCTCAGTCTCATAATGTATGTACAGTCAGTGTTACTGTAACTTGGGGTGGGGTTGGGGGCGTGTCAATTAGAGGTGCTGGAGCCATGCCCATGTGCAGAAGGAGAGCCACCTCAGTGTACTGTATAAGGATGTTACCTAAAGTAACAATAGAAGCTAGCGCTAGCAGCGTCATGGGACAGACCCAGCTCGACCTGTTTGATCCATCAGAGCCAGAAACTGACTCTGAGTCAGACGCTGATAGATCTCAGCCTCGTTCCTCACAGTCTTTATCAGAATGCTCATTTATTTCTCCCATGTATGACATTTAGCAACATGGATCACTGACTAGTAACATTAAAGCCTAGTCAAATACAGTTACGCTGTCAATCCATCCGTTTCTTCAGAAGCCTATGGGTATTGCTATGACAGATAACTACTTCTGCCGGCGGTTATCGGTTTCCGGTTGCCTTGCAACTATATAACTGACCGCTGGCGGAAGCAGCAGGGGCGGAGTTATGCTAATGAAGACTCAGTGACGTAACGCAGCTATGATTTTTGACCCGCCCATTAAATCCTGAACACAGAAATTTGAAACACAGTTTGTGAAGCCAAGCTTCACAATTAAATCCTAAATAGTTGAATTGCTTTTACATATTTAAAGGAAATACATTTGTGACCTATTTAATGTGTTTAGAAGAAAATGGCTGAATTTGCTTTACACAGATTTTAAATGTGAGGTTACGTTGCCTATATTCCCCGCTGTTAAACACTCAGTGTTATGAAGCGTAACATAGGCCTTATGATGTCAAATGGTACATGCAATGAAATGCTGAGACAGTTCCAAAGCCCTACATGTCTGGAAACACTGGTGAATGATTATAACAACAGGGGTCTCTCTCTCTCGCTCTCTCTCTCTCTCAGTGCATCAGGGTGGCTGATGTGTGGATCATATTAATAATTTAATTATTTAATTTGAAAAAATTAAGGAAACTTTATACCTTGGGTCAAAACATCAGTGTTCATTGTGTTTTACTGCTGGTAAAAGTCAGTTACTAAGCATGTATAGTTATCCAGAATAAATGTACGATAGTTGTATTCTGGCCAAACTGGCCCTAAGAATATGTCTTCTATAAACTCTGCTTCAACCAATATTAAAATTATAGCAACTTAAAACAGAAGAGGCTTTAATACAGTCATTTAAAGAGGGTTAAAAAACAGATTATATCTCCTGGCACGCAAGAAGCAGGGCACAACAGGAAAGGTAGTCTGCTAAACAACCACAGAGAGCTGTTTTCTCAAACGGACAATAAACCAGATGTGGTGAAAATGGGGAGAAAAAAAAATTAAGAAAGTTGGGTTGAAGATGATGTAACAGTCACATTGACCTTTAACAAGAAGATTGAATCAGTCAAAACAAGAAGATTTTCCAATCACAGCACTTCCAAGAATCCCATTTTAAAAGATTGGGGCTTCCAACATGCCAGAAAGTATGTTTCATGGAAAAATGATATCATAGTGAAATTGATCTTTGTTGGGGGAAAAAAAACATCAATATTTCCTTTCTCAATCCTGCGAGAAATTTATGTGAGATCCTCTGCTCATTGTTACTTTGGTCTTTGATCATGTAATCTTATCAGTTTATCCTTGAGACCAAGGGGACTATTGTGTAAAGTTTGAAAACATTCTCTCCAGGAATTACCTGGTTATACAATTTGCAAAATTGGATGGACAAGCAGAGCCCAAAAACATAACGCCTCTGAGCCTACCTGAAGTGTGGAGGCATAATAAAAGCAGAAAGTTAGAGTCTTAGTCTATTGTGTTGTATTCCTGCAGCTAAGTGACACAGGTTTAGCACTTTGTATTCAGTGAAGAGAGCGAAGCAGACAGGGCACTGCTGAGCACTGCTGGTGGTTGGTAGAGAGTGGGTTGATGGAAAGTTTGTACTCGAGGCCAAAATAAGCTGCACTCACCATCCAGTTGGTGTCCCTGAGTGAACGCTGCATGTGCTGACTCATAGTGTTTCAGGTGGTATTCTGCTATTCTGCAGGTGGGAAAGAAAAACATGCCACAAACTCAGATGTGATAATTTTGGTAAAAATCCAAGTGACCTTTTTAGAGATGCACAGTTTTGGTTGTGTTCCTTAATAATAAAGTTATACACACAACTTTGTTTGACCTCTCTTTCTTGTAATTGTTAAATTTAAGTTAAAATGTGACAGAATGTGTGGCTCTGTGAAACATGGTGCTGTAAACAAACCCATTGACATGTTTAAATGTGGTTTCCTTCACCTTTTTGTTTTTATTTTGTTTTTCTTGTGGCTGCTCTGTTGGGCACATACACTCACCGGCCACTTTATTAGGCACACCTTGTCCAACTGCTCATTAACGCAAATTTCTAATCAGCCAATCACATGGCAGCAACTCAATGCATTTAGGCATATAGACATGGTGAAGACGATCTGCTGCAGTTCAAACCGAGCATCAGAATGAGGAAGAAAGGTGATTTAAGTGACTTTGAACGTGGCATGGTTGTTGGTGCCAGACGGGCTGGTCTGAGTATTTCAGAAACTGCTGATCTACTGGGATTTTAACCCACAACCATCTCTAGGGTTTACAGAGAATGGTCCTAAAAAGAGAAAATATCCAGTGAGCGGCAGTTCTGAGGGTGAAAATGCCTTGTTGATGCCAGAGGTCAGAGGAGAATGGCCAGACTGGTTCAAGCTGATAAAAAGGCAACAGTAACTCAAATAACCACTCGTTACAACCGAGATATGCAGAAGAGCATCTCTGAACGCACAACACGTCAAACCTTGAGGCAGATGGGCTACAGCAGCAGAAGACCACACTGGGTGCCACTCCTGTCAGCTAAGAACAGGAAACTGAGGCTACAACTCGCCCAGGCTCACCAAAACTGGACAATAGAAGATTGGAAAAACGTTGCCTGGTCTGATGAGTCTCGATTTCTGCTGCAACATTCGGATGGTAGGGTCAGAATTTGGCGTCAACTACATGAAAGCATGGATCCATCCTGCCTTGTATCAACGGTTCAGGCTGCTGCTGCTGGTGGTGGAGTAATGGTGTGGGGGATATTTTCTTGGCACACTTTGGGCCCCTTCAGTACCAATTGGGCATTGTTTCAACACCACAGCCTGCCTGAGTATTGTTGCTGACGATGTCCATCCCTTTATGACCACAGTGTACCCATCTTCTGATGGCTACTTCCAGCAGGATAAAGCACCATGTCATAAAGCTGGAATCATCTCAGACTGGTTTCTTGAACATGACAATGAGTTCACTGTACTCAAATGGCCTCCACAGTCACCAGATCTCAATCCAATAGAGCACCTTTGGGATGTGGTGGAATGGGAGATTCACATCATGGATGTGCAGCCGACAAATCTGCAGCAACTGCGTGATTCTATCATGTCAATATGGAACAAACTCTCTGAGGAATGTTTCCAGTACCTTGTTGAATCTATGACACCAAGGATTAAGGCAGTTCTGAAGGCAAAAGGGGGTCCAACCCGGTACTAGCAAGGTGTACCGCATAAAGTGGCCGGTGAGTGCATATTGAACATCTTGAGTGTGTTTGTGAAAAAATTTCCCTTAAGGTCTTATGTTATAATACCCACCCTGTTCTCATAAAAGCAAGAGGGAGGCTGGGTTGTAGCTGCTGGGCTTTTTTGGCATCATCAACAGCAGCTGAGAAGAAAGGACAACACAATCATTATTACTCACATTAATCCACATTGTATCACTTAGAAAACTCATGCCATCTTAATATCCTCTGGGGATACTGAACAGAAGCAGATGGTTTTTCTGCAACCTGTGCTACAACTGCTCTTTTAGTTTTTAGATACATCACCAAAAAAGAACAAAAAAAAAAGTTTCCCATATAACTTTAAGATATGTTTATTTCTTATTCTTACTAAAACATTATGAAGAAGTCCTATGTTAAAACCACCATGTATGCTGACTTACAGCTGTAGTTTTTGAGGAGAATGTGGGCATAGGCACGCTGGCAAAACCACTCAGCGTTGTCTGATTCTTCTTGAAGGGCTTCATTGAGAGCCTGCAGGGAAAGATATTACATGTTAGTGTCAGGCCTGCATAATAGAAAAACTTTTATGTGGGATGTATCTTTGTGGTTTTCTACATTTGTTTTGCACAGTACCAGTTGTCTGTATTAGTGACAAATCATAGCTTCAAAATCCAAAATAAGTCCAAAAAGGGAGTGATTTTTTTTCCACAAAAAGGTTTAGGATACAAATAATTACATCCCTCTCTCTAATTCCTGTTTGCACCTATTATTTTGCACTGGCAAATATTTGTTTTATTTTTTATTTGTTTTTTTAAGTAAGAAAATTGCTCAGAGTACAAAATTAGATGTATGTGAAATATAAAACTCAAGATTTGTGCCATAACATGTAAAGAAATTTTCTTTCTGTTTGAACCTAATAACTATAAAAATTGGTATCAAAAAGAGTATCGTTCAGGAACCGGTATTGGAGTGAAGGTATCCAGGTAACTCAAACTCAAATTTCCTGCAGCAGATTGCAGACTGCAAGTGTAGAGTGCCTAAAACTTTTTTTCTTTTGATAAAACAGACATAAAAATAGATAATAGAAAAAACATTGCTCAGCAAAAACCGTTTGCTTACATAGAAAGATGTATGATATTAAATATGTAAAAAGTGTCTTCATTCTTTCTTTTAAATGTCTGTTATATAGACAACACAAGCACTTGATTGAAACCTTTTCTTACGGTTTTTAAAGGGATTTGAATGAATGAATGAATGAATGAATAAAATTTAAAGGAATTTTCTCAAATGGCGATATATTTAAAGTTTTCACAATACAAAACTTTCTTCGGCTTTTCTGGTCCAAAAAAGTGGCATGTTTAAATTTTTATTACTAAATTTTGAAAAGAAAAACAAAAACTAAATCCTCGTATTTCCAATAATTATATATAACACAAAACAATCCAAAACAAAACTAGCATACTAACTTTTAACCAAACGAAACTGAAAGCTAAAAGTCAAAACTCAATGACTCTATTAGCAAATATAAGGTACGCAACCGTTTTGACCCTGGCTTGTAAAATATTCTGATTCAAACAACTTAAGATTTATTGTTGCTGCTTTCTTTCTGTGAATACTTACTTTAAGAGAAAACTGTGACTTTCTTTTCATTCAAAGTAATGCTAACAGAAGGAGTCGTTAGCTTACTTTGCTGGCTAGCTTAACTTTCAACAGCGTTTAATTTCCACAGTAGCAACTCGAAATAAATCCAGGACATTGTGTTACCCTTAAACCAAGACACAGTTGTTAGAATCCTTATTTGTATGTGGTTATTCAACTCTTATGTTTACCTGCAGAGCTTTCTGTGGATCTTCGTCTATGAAGCTATCAGGAAAGCTTCTGTGTTGAAAGGAGAGATCCGCTGTTAACATGCTACGTAGCGACAGATAACCAATATATGATATAAAATATTTTAACAGATAAATCTTTGAAGTTAAGCTGCACTTGCCGTTCGGTTGCCATGGCGTTGCTGTGGATATGTCTGTGGTTCAGGAAACTTCTAGCAAGATGAGTAGACTGAGGAAACGTGATAGCGGCAGCAGCCACAGGCTCAGCAGTAGGCCTGTCAACATCCGACTGCAGGGCGCTCACGCCATCAAGAGCACCCCCTGCAGGCCTGGAGGAGAGAACCACCTGTGAAACAGGATTTCGTTACTGTCAGTCCTAACAGGTCTAGAGTCAAAATCACCACACAAATTAATGCTTTGAGTTGTGTTACAATAATAAGTTTTATGAAGTACACCGTTTCAGAGTACTGGGGGCACAGCTCCTTGAGCTATGTATATAAGGTGAGTATTTAGTATTTTAAGTATATTTAAAGTACTTTGAAATAAATTATTTCTTCTTGAGTAATGTAACAGAATAGTATTGCATTTAAGTTAAATGTCGTGACTGTAAATTCACCTCTGTTTGAGTATAATATTTCAGAACTCTTTTCACCATCACTTATAAATAGCAAACCACCATATAAGAACATGGTACTGTGGTTCTAAGAGAAGAGAGCCACACTGACTTATTTCATATCCCTTAGTAGTTATTAAACTTACAAAGTTGTTGTAAGATGTGTATTAGAAAAAGAGGCACAGAACCTACACCTAAAATGTATGTAGGTAAATAAAGCAGTAGAAACTGATCAACCTGGAAATGTTAAAGTATTTGAAAATTGTACTGAAAGGCAGCACTTGAGAAAGAAGAGTAATAGATTCTGTAACTATTGCACAACTTGAGTTATCAATATTCAAAAACTACAATTAACTAAAACTATGACGTATGAGACCTGTAAAAATGTGCTACTTTTAACATCCTGACACACATGTGCTCAATGTGGTGGAGACAAAATAAGAGAGGTTGAAATGATAAAACCACGTTTATTCAACATGATAGACTGTTCAATGTCTTTTCAACACCTTCAGACGCACAAAAGCAAACAGACCAAAATAAAGCAACATACAGTCCACCTCTCTCTCTGCTACAGGCTTACAATGCTTTAAGTAAATCTTATATTATCCAGAAAGCTCCAGATAAAGCACAGTGAGGGGGATAGAAAAAAAGGTTGAGTCGATGATAAAGTGAAATCAAGTTGGGTTCCCTGGCAAAGGCACAAATCTTAACTAGGTTTAGCATCACAGAAGCCAGCATAAATTACATTGGTGCAAGTTTTGTTTTGGAGAGAGGTGAGCGCTTTGGATATGTGATGCTAAGCTAGCACTACTTCATGTAAAGAGACAGCTGTCTTACTCCTTGCATAGAGCATACAACACATTTTTTACAAAACCTGAGGGAGAAAATAGGCAACAAGGCACAAAGTCAAGCATGTTCACATACATACAGTATATAACACAACATGTAATAACAACAAGGCTTCAGAGGTCCATCTGCACATTTATATATGTGTAATAACTAAACAATGTGTGCATAGCAGAGAGGCTAGATAGTGGAAGTATAACTCTACAGTAGCTAAATACAAGACTGTAAGACTAAATTCACTGGTGATTGTCAACAAACAGAATGTCCACTGTGTCCATACATCAACTATAAACAGCAGCAGCAGCAGCAGTGCTAAAGAACGACTACAAATAACAGTGATCCCTTGTTTTCAGCATGTCACAACACATATAATTCAGTAATCTTTACAAACTAAAAAACAGTAATAATATGGAATGTTTCCCTCAATAATCTCATAATAACAGAAATAGAGGAAGAAGGTCAGGATGGACTGACAGCTTCAGGCACTTAGAAAGGAAGCATGCAGCAGAGGTAAACATTAGTGCAAAGCTGTTCTCAAGGTAGAGGAATGATTCAGCGTGTGGTGGTAAGACAGACAGGAACAGAGTGGGAGAGAGCAGAAGTGAAAGCAGAAAAAGAGGGCACAGTGTGGTGTGGAGACCATTTGCAGCATGATGCTGGAGGTGCAGTGCAAGCAGAGGGAGTGTCTGCAGAAGGTGCAGTGAGGCAGTAGATTCCAGTGCATGTCAGTCTTCTTTGGTGTGTCATTGAGTCAATGGCTTTAAGAAATTAAAGGCTAATAAAGGACATGAGCTTTATGAGCCTCCCTTCTCTGAGAAAGTACTGTTGGAGATTTTGGTTTCTGCTGATATCCAGCCTCCTCAAAAAGCAGAGGACACAGATATACAGAATATGTTTTGCTACTAATACAAAAAAAAACAACTCAGCCTGATTTACACACCTGTGTTGAATCAATGCAAAACCCAAAACATGCACCTTAAAACAAAACGTAACTGCACTTCACCACACAGACTGCAATGACTGTCATTAGTCTTCTTTCCTTTTTGCTGAAGCCTACAGAATCAGATGTAACCAAAAAACTGTCCGGTGACGGCCAATCTCAATATTTTTGCAAACTGTCTGTATATATTTTTCAGGCTGCAGTAATTTCAGTATAAATTTACATTCATAAGCTCCAATTCAAACCATGATTCAAGCCACTGAGTTGCATTTTTTTTCTTTTGCTGTAACAAGGATGATAATAAATACAAAGTAGAAAGGTAGGAAAGCTGCTTTTGCATTGGCTTCGTAAGTACAACATGATAAGGATAAGGCTTCAAATACGACTAGTATCACTACCTCTTTAATTGATGAATGCTTTTATGATTCATTTACTGGTCATTCAAATCAACACTTGTTGAGAAGCTGTGAATAAATCATATTAAAATGCCCCTGATTCAAAAATCAGGTCTATATTTGCTTGTGTGAAAACCTACAGCTGGTGAAACCAACAACTTAAAACCTAAAGAGCATTTCATTTACAAAATGACAAGAAACCACAAATTCATGAATTGAAGAGCTGGAACCAGCCAAGAGTTATAATCACTGGTTGAAAGCCTCCAAAACACTTAATCTGTTATCAAAGTATAATGCTGTCTTTCATCTGTCAATAAATAAATTAATTTCATGTTGCAGCTCTGTCTCAGGCTTTGCATTGATTCTACACAGCAGTATAAATAGGGCTTCACACTCTTTAGAAATGAAGGCTCTGGTGTGCAACCACAGAATAGGGCTGCCTTGTTACTGGTCCTGAGTCAGAGGAGTGTATGAACGTGTGTGTGTGTGTGTGTTGGGGTGTAATAAAGCTTTGGGTTTTTACAGGTCAGAGCTGAGCAGTGGGACCAGCTGTGGAGTCTCCACTTCTGAGGTTTTCTTTCCGAGCTGTGACGCTGCATCCTGACTGTCCACAGCGCCCTCAGCAGCAGCCTGTCGCTCACACAGACTGCCCAGCAGCTGCGCTGTTTTGAAGACTGAAGAGTGACCCCCCGGCTGCAGGGACTGGACCTTCTGCAGGTTCTGGAGGGTTCGCAGCATCTCAGCAGACACTATGGGTAAATGCTTCTCCTGGATGAGGCTGTTTTTTGCAGGCCGCAGAACAGTGTCACGCTGGGCCGAGGGTCTGGGAGCTGGCCTGGTTTTCTGGGCTGCTGGAGTACGAACAGAACCAGTCAACGTCTTCTTCTGTGGTGGATGAAGGTCTCCCTCCTCCTCCTCCACCGACTGGTCACTGGAAAGTATCGTGCTGTCATCTGAGTCATCGTTCACACTCTCATCATTCCCGCTGTTGTCATCCATTTCGTCTTCTTCTTCTTTGATGCCGTCTCCATCTGTGATATAAATCATGTCTTTGGGCAAAGAGGTGAACTGGTAGACGAGTCGCTGGCCTTCAACCTTATTCAGTATTCCCCTTTGGTAATAGTACCTACATGAAGACAAGAGTATGTCTGTAAGTATATGTAAAACAACAAGTCTGAATTTTGACCATGCTCTGGTGAAATATTGCCCCTGTTTTCACCTGAGTGCTCGCCCCATTGTCTCATAGTTCATGTCAGGCTTATTTTTGTGTTTGCCCCACAGTCTGGCCACTGCCTTTGAGTTGACCAGCTTGAAGATTCCTGCATTGGGATCGGTCCATTTTATATAGCGAGGGCAGACCTGTCGGTCCTGCAACAGCTCCATCAGGAACTGCCACAGGTACAACGTGTTTCCCCCTGAAGCACAAACACAGGAAACATGAGGGAGAAGAAACGCTTATGAGAGCTGTTTCACTTAATTTATTGCTGCTCTGATCTGTCTGTTTCAGGAACTAATGTTTTCATCTTCCTTTTTCAAACAAAGAAGTTTGTCCTTTAGAAACACAAGCTAACAATTATTTCACAATTTCTTAATAATTTCTTGTGTACAAGTTTTTTTGCCTCTTGTTTCATACTGGGAGAAGAAAAAATTAGATAAGAGACAATCATTTTAAAAAAGGATAAATCATATATTAATATTATAAATGATAATAATAAAAATAACTTACTTAAAAAATCTAGAATAAATAGTCAGCCTTTGCTGATTTTTCCCAAACTGTTGCTAATAAGACATAGGGGCTACCAGTGCTGTCAAACATTTTTCATTTTTTTTTTCTTTATCGATTTTCACTGCATGACCGTCCATAGTTAACTATTTATTTTATATTAATCACACATTTCGCACTGCTTTCGGATTTTCAACAAGACAGACAAGCCCAAAATCATGGAATGTACATGCATTACTTGCGGACCAGAAAAATAGCACTGAAAGAAATTTGCAGGTTAACTTTGACAGCCCTGTTATCTACATTAGCCAGTTTAAAGACCTGAGGGTGAGGTTTTACCTGTGAAAACACCACAGGGACATGGTTAGCAGAGAGTAAGACGTAATGCTTTGTCAACAGGTACTAATAAAATCTACACAAAATCAAATTTCCTCAAAAACACTTTAGATATCTGCACATGAAAGATCAGGTATCAGTCACCTGATCTTACTATTTTGAGTATAAGGTATAAAATAGTAATAAGGAAATTGTTTCTCTTCTGTGCAGTGGCAGCTTTTTTAAATCCCTCAGCCCTTAATTCAGGAATGCAGAATATAAAAAGGGCTACAGAAATGAAAGCAGGTTTGACTTTGACATCATCACATTAAGATGCTGCTACATTTGCATGATGACGATGTCTTTTAAAGTAATACCTTTGTTGTATTTGTCCTTCTTTACTTTAATATCAGGTGTGGGAGACTCTGCCCTTCTATGTCGAGGTTTTCTACCTGTGGAATTAAAAAGAGAAATATATCTTAATAACAAAATATTCAAAATAAAAACTGAAGCTATCCTGTAGTATCTGTTATACAAATGACCCAGATAGAGACTGACTTCTCTTTCTGGACTGCAGCTGTGACGCAGGCCTCCCTGTGTGTAAGGAGCCCCATTGTGGCTGGTCAAAAGCTCCCACAATCCCCTCTGCTGACACGGTCACCTGGGTAACAGGCGTAGTGATGACATCTCCCAGTGATGGCAGGAAGGTCTGGGCTGCAGGGGGGAATAAACAGATTTGATGAAAGAGAACAGCACTCGGACCACCACGTCTAAAAATAACAGCTCGCAGTCAGACATGACCTGCATCAAAGAGCAGAGGAGGAGAGGTTTCACCAGGACATCTTCTTTTACTCAAGTGTGCGAGTGTGTTTGTGTGCTTACAGTAGTGTTGTTCCAGTGTGAGGGAGTCAGGGCAGTCCATGTCGAGAAGTGAGTCAGCAGCAACAAGTGTCTCCATGGTCTCCTCCTCTCCACTTTCACATGGTTCCACTACAAGCCCCAGAGGAGGGAGGAGCAGACAAAAACAACTTGAAGCAGGTGGAGGAGGGTGGCATAAACGGAGCGAATTAAAAATGACATGCCCCAAGGAGAATCTCAACCTCTGACTGTGAAAACAATTCTGGTATAATTGGAGATATCTGGCCAGGATTTTACTGAATCAAACCATTTTTAAAGTGCTTGTTTGATGTTTCATGAAATTTGAATAAAACCTAGACAAAAATAAATTGCAATCCCATCAAAATAAATTGCCTTTTTTCCCTGATGTTTCTTCATGCTGATATTCATTCTTTGCCTTTTAAACACCTTCTCATGTTTTTCTGAGAAGTCATTACACCATATTTTAAAATAACCCATTATGCACAGACACACATGACAGGAGGATAGACTTTCATCCACCACATGTACACAAAACCTTTTTGAAATGGCAGATACTTTGATGAGACCAGTTCAAGTCTTTCCCAGTGGTCTCTGACCTGCTGCCACAGGCAGGTCAGTCAGTACCCCTTCATTGTATTGAAGAGATGGGCTGGGCTTTCCTGGAATTGTTCAAAGTGATCCCCACAAGAACTGGAGCTGCAATGGTGGCTTTGCATTCATCACTGTGAGGTCCAGAGTGATTTTTGCAGGCTTACCAAGATTGTGAAAGGGATGTTTCACTTTGAGCAGCAGGAATTGGAGTCTGACGGATTCATCTATTTCTTTTGTCTATTTGTAATTCAAGTGATGGACCCCTAATTGCTATAAGACAATAGCATGGGACAATCTCATACCAGCCACACATTAATTTAATCTTATAGAAACAACATAAAATGATTTAGTTTACCTATAACAGAAATGCTGTGCTTGTTTTTTTTATTTCCTATATTTTCCAGCAGAACATCACTTTTTTTAGGTGGTATGAGCTTTATCTGCTGACCTCTATTTTTTACTATCTTTCTCTCAAATCATTAACAACATAATCCAAAGAAATGTGATTAAATTGCTTTACTGAGATCAGGCATTTTGTTAGCTGAAGCAATGCTGAAGTCATGCAAAGAGAAGCTCAAGGTGCTGTAAGGAATGCATGGTGTACTCTCATACAGCACTTTGCTAGTCTTTCTGATCACTCAGAGCACTTTATACTGCTTGTCACATTCATCCATTCACACCATATTCACTCACTGATGGCAGAGACTGCTACAGTATGTACTAGCTAATCTCATTTATACAAATGTACACAACACAGACCAACAGCAGGAGCAATTTAGGGTTCAGTGTCTTGCCCTTGGACACGTTGGCCAATGACTGCAGGAGCTGGAAAATCAACCCCCCAACCTCCTGACTGCGAGACGACCAGCAAACAACCAACAAACCACAGCTGCCCAAAAATGTGGAAAAAAAAAAAAGGGGGGGGGGGGCGACGACACATAATAGTAGCCCCTTGAGCTGCTGTGTAACCTGCTATTCCGTCATATCATAAACTGGATATCTACAAATGCAGTAAGGGGACATGCATTCTAAAATATGATGCTCAAATGATGACAGCAAGATTAAATCTCCATTTATTTATCTTATTATCACAAGAAAACAAAGCTTTTTTTTTTACTTCTGACAAAATAAGTTTTTGGAAATCTACAATTTAAAAAAACTCAAAGCCTTTTACAGGTCACTGGGTTAGGCCAGACCACGACATGCTGAGCCACAATGCGCACAATAACCCACTGCTGTAAGGGCATGACTCTTGCCAATGCCTGCATTTGTTTTGAAGCAAATAAATGGAGAGCAGATGTTCTTTTTAACACTACTTTTCTTTGTTAAAGACAAATTAAAGGATGCAAGATGCAAAGAGACAAGGTAATGCATTTATTAATAGTTATGTAACGCTGTTGTTTGAAACGTGACAATAAGCAAATCTTGTAAACTCAATTTTCAATGTAGTTTAGTGTACCAGGCACTACTCACAGTGTATTGCTCTGAGACGTGTCCGTAATCTGTAACATAAATGAATCCTGGTTATGTCCCCACCAACTTCAACCTCAGCAAGCAGAGCAAATGTAACCTTGCTCTTTATGCTATTGACAGACTCTCTAGTTTGAACAGACCACTACAGTATAACTGTTGTATGTGGGTGGTAATGCAAATTATTATAAACGGCTTAACCCGTGTTTTAGGCCATGCTCCATCACTCTCCTTCCTTTTTTCTATTTGCCAGTCTAACTCCAGTGTCCGCCATCACTACAAAATAACTCAGAGAAGTCTTTTTAGCAGTGAAAAGGACAGATATTATTTCTCACCACTAAACTTTGCCAGCTAGCAGACTTTCTCAAGATTACCCAAGTCCTCGCAGTGCCTTTAATTTAAGAAAAAAACTGTATGGATGCATGTCTGCCTTGAGCTTCTGTAGAACAGCCCAAACGAGTCAGGATACTTTTTGTACCCATGTGTAGCTGCACGCACACTTTGTTTTTGTATGACTATTCTGAAGAGAAAGACACTTTTTTTTAATAAACTGAACCAGGAACGACCAAAACGAATAACCGAACAGCATTTGGCCGAAAACGGGTGGGTGGACCTACTTTTTCTCCCCACCCATAAAACTTATTTAAATAGCATAGTCAAAACAAATCAAAAAAATAAAATTTTGGTTCCTTCTGCTTCACAGTGACCAGTGATATAACGTTTTAAAACACTTTTCATGCAGCTTTTTAATAATTAAACTTTACACATTTGTCGACAAACTTATCTATGGGTCATCTAAAATCAGAGATAAGTGTATTGTTTTGGCGCATTTATTCACGAGAGGTGGTGAAGAGGCTAAGGCAGAACGCTAGAAAACATTTGCGAGTCAACAGCTGCTCGTTGACCTGGGCTCAAACACTTTCTGCTGTCGACAAAACCAGTGAGAAACTAGATAACAGGCTGGTACGTTCAAAGAGGTACAGCAGGTAAGTTGTTGTTCAAAAGCCGATGGTACTTCTAAAGTCAAATGCCCAAAGATGACCATGTGTGATGCTGTTTAACGTGAGCTAACGTAAACTAACCGTTAGCTTACGTTGAACCAGCCCTGCCATGCCCCTCAACTCCTACTGCTAGCCCCGACCAGAACAACGCCTGAAAAAACCTGCCCGAAACAGAGATAGAACTTACTTTTAATTCTCAGAACTGGTGAGTTACAATCTATGCCATGTGTGCTGCAGCCCGGGATGACCACGTCTACATCCTAATATGATTCATTAACTGTCTCTCCCAGACACAAGCCAGGAGTATTTTGTTTCACTTCCTGAATATTTGCAGAGGGTGGTCCATCCATGTGCGACGCCCGCGTCTGCGCATGTGCCGGACAAGGCCTTCTTTGTTGCCTGAATAAGGTTTGCTCACCATTGTCAACCCAAAATTTAGACTAAACCTCCACGGGTTCTTTTTATTAGCAGTGTCCGAGACTGTGAGGGTGGTTAAAAGAACCACAGACCTCACTCAGTGTAGTGCTTGCAGGTTAAAGAAGTGAGGACTATTTTTTATAGGCCCATCACCAGCAGATGAGCAGAACATCAAGAAAGTATTTGAACATTTGCAATAGTAAAGCGATGGGCTCAATGTAACACTTTTTCATTAAGTAAGAAATCCCAATTTGTGCCTCTGGTTTGTCTTACCCCACAAATTCAACATTCAAAGTTTTTAATGTCATGTGAGCAGTGAGGAAACGTGTCCCTGTACAATGAAACACTTCTTCTGCTATCCACAATGAACGCCGTGCAATAAAAATAAAACAGATAAAGACAGACAAATATAATATATCATTGAGCTGCCTAGACTGCTGTTAATTTATCCTGTTATCATGAGAAAACAAGCTTTGTAATCGGACACTACAAGAAATCACTTGTTATCATGGGACAACATGATAAAAAAAGATATACAAGTACATGTTTACTTAGGGCCTCTGTTTGACTGTGTACCTTAGAGGTCAGAATTAATTTAGTTTGCAAGCCACCATAAGTTTAAATAAAATAAAACAGGAGTGTTAATCTTTAGCAAATATTAAACTATAAAAACAAAAGGGATTTACTGTTAATTACAGATGAATTTATCTAAAAGTTTCCCTTTCACATCAGTACTGGCTTATTTTTTTAATTTAAGACTTATTGTACACTTCTTTATCCAAATGATGGGGTAGAAAATTCCTAACCTCAGCAAATTTACAATGAGCTCTGGGAAAGTCTGGGGAAATCTTTCAGATTTGCAAACTTATGTTGTGCATTATTCACTATTATAAGGTACTAATAACTCAAACAACCTACCATTAAACACCCTGCATACAGACTGCTGACTAGACATTAGAACAGGTGAGTGGATGGCAGGTGAGCTTCAATCATGAAATGTGAATGTGATAGATAAAGGTAGTGTGTGGTGCGTGTGTGTGTGTGTAAATATTGTGTACACTGACCTTTGAGCAGCTGTTGGTGGTCCTGCTCTGTCTGCGTCTGTTCACACGCTAGACCTGCGTATGAGAGCAGGTGTGGAGGGGGGACCTGCTCCACAATCACCGCAGGGTAATCTGAGTAACCTCCCAGCTGCAACGCAAAAACAAAGCATTAGATTGGATTAGATTATAACTGGCCAGATACCTGTTAGACTGCTTCTGCTGACAGCGCTTACCTGTGACATGTTAACATGATCGCTGGCAAAGTCAAAGATGAGCTCTGACTGCTGCAGCATGGCTTTGTATCTCAAACCCAAACACAACTTTATTTGTGTTTACAAAGCATCACAGCTTTTCTTCCAATACGGTTAAAAAAAAAATGGTCTGATGTGTTTTTGCTTCCAGACAGGTCCAGTTTCTGGAGCAGATCCACTGATGACTACAAAGCTTCGATGAGGCTGATCTCTTCCCATGCAGCACAGCGACACGGCAGCAAAGTGATGCGAGTAAAAAAAATATATATTGACCAGAGACACAGAGGCGTCACAGGAAACTCTGCTTCAGCTCTCGATGAGGAAGTGGGGGCTGCTGAACTGTCCTGTGGTCTGACTGAACCTGTCAGAGAGAGAAACAAGAACAAATCTGCAAGGCGGTGGTGGTAAGTGGGGGGAGTTTTAGAACCGTTAGAAGCAAAACACACAGTGAAAGCCTAACACCTGCAGAGACCATCAGGTGGTTAGCAGATAGAATTTTTAAAAACATGTCTAAAAGAAGAAGAAGTGCATTCTGTCTCAGAGACAGCAGCACAGTACGCTCTCTTTCATTTGGTGTCTCATTCTCTTGCTCTTATCTTGCTACTAAAAGAGGCCAAACCAGCAACAGGAAGGAAGCATTTGTACTGCAATGTTCGCCTGCTGAAGCTCTGTGTGTGCATCTGTGTATGTGTGTGAGTATGTGCGTGAGGGCTGTGAGTAGGGGGAGGCAGCTGGTACTGAAACATCATGTCTTTGCACAATGTTCAAGGTTTCAGGGGCGTTTCGCACACATTCCTGAGTTTGGAGAGAACATTTAGAAAAGAACTTAAACACTAACGCCTCTTTTTTCAACCCCGTCTTCATACATTATTTCTCTTATTTCCCCCAGACCACCCCTGCACTTGATTCCTTAACTCATAAGTGCTCTGAGGTTGAAACAGCTTGATTCATCCTCCATACTGTCAAATGTAAGTTGTAAACACTGTTGACACACCTGCACTCACCTTCAGCTCTTCACTTCTTCCACTATTTGCTCCTCTCAAATGAACGTGACGCCAGCATTTAGCAGCACGATGAACAAATAACTTTCAAAACAACTGTACAAAACCACAAAGCTTCTGCATGTTAATCCCATTAATCCTTGGTTGGTTAAAACAGCCTCATCCTCCCTGAGTGTTTCAGACAAAGAGAGTGTGTGCCTGTCTTCTCTTCTTTATGTGCGTGTGTGTATAATTGAAGCACAACATGTTTGGGTCAGTTATCACACAGGAAGCACAGCTCAGTTAGGAGGCTCCGCTTCCTGAGTTCCTGCATCACACTGCTGCCAACATCTCTGCCAGCTCTACATGTCCCGCTCATTTTCAGTTCCTCTGATGTTTTTAGTTTGTTTGGAGTTTAAAGATTTATGCATGAAAGGAAGGAGAGAGAGAAAGTTTATGAAAGACTTTTAAGTAGGTGTGGGTAAATCATCCTTTTCTCAAACAATGCTTTTTATGCATAAAGCAAATCATTCTCAGACGAGATTAAAACCCTTCACAGTTGTCACGTTTTTGATAAAAATATCAGAAACTTCTCAACATCTGAAACTCTCACCATTTGTGGTTTCTACATCTGCTGTGATAGTAAGTGTGTAAGCATGTTGGTGTTTGAATCTTGAACATGAACAGTTTCACAAACTTATTTCTGCCTACCTCTTTTCATTTTTAAAGACACGGACAGATTCAGGTTGCAAACATCTCGCACCGGATGGTAGTCTAATAAATATGTTAAGCACTATATATGAAATGAAAAACAAAACAAAGAAAGAAAGCTGACCTTTGGAATTTGATGACCAAAGTAGCTTATCAATAAATAAATAATAAATATGGAAATAAATAAATAAATAAATATTAAGAGGATCTTAAAAAAAATGTAAAAATGGATCAAGGTTCTTATTTTGTGTCCATGATATTTTGTCACTCTGATTGGCTGGTGACCAGTTCAGGGTGTACCCTGCCTCTCGCCCTAAGACAGCTGGGATAGGCTCCAGCCACCCGCGACCCTGAACAGGAGAAGTGGTATAGAAGATAAATGAATGATATTTTGTGATTAATCATTTAATACAATTTCAGTGTATGTTGATGGTAATGAAAATCCAAAAACATATCAGCTTGACCCTCAGGGAAATGTGACAAACACTCTCTTTGAAAATAACAATAAGATCTTCCAGTGAGAAGGATACCTCTTGTAATTCACAGCTGCTTTCAAGTGAACAAAGATAAAACTTGTCCCTCTTCAACTTTAAATTGTGATTTCTCTGAAGTTACAGCTCAAGCAAAGCGTAATGAATTTGTAATTAATATCACATCCTGACTTGAAAATCAGGCTCTGGATGTCAGACCAGCAAACTGCCATGCTTATTTGAGAGTTCATGCGTGCAGTAAACATCATTAGGAATGTATTTTGTGTTTTACAGCAGCGAAAAATATGAAGAGAGTCTGCTGAGGTGATATCACAGCACAACAAAACATCTGTATTTTTGCAGTTTTCCTGCTTTGAGTTTTATCCACCTCTAGCAGTCACTGTGTGTATGCGTTCATTGTTGGCGTATATGTTCATTGTGAGCGTGCCCTGCAGCCTGCAGCTTCTACAGAGAGCGTCTCTGACAGCACACAGCCTGTGTTCATCAGCACTCTGCGCACATAGGTTTGTCTCTGTGGCCTCGGTGCTGCGATCTGACTCTGTGAAGTGGCTGCCAGGCCCCGAAGGACACTGATAAGCCCCCATAACATTCATTCCCCAGTTTCTGTGTGTGTGTGTGTGTGTGTGTGTGAGTGAGTGAGAGAGAGAGTGCGGGTGTATTTGACTGAAAGGGGCAGAGAGTGTGTATGTGTGAACTAGGCCAGGCTGATAACAGTACAGCAAGTGAGGGAGCAGCTGATAAGACCCGCTTGTTGCTTGGGGTAACCAGGCCTTGTTAAATGAACACAGTCGAATACGGTGTGTGTTTGTGTGTGTGTATGTGTGTTTTATGTGCTCTGTGTGTAAACAGGGTGCACAGGGAATAGTGGTCACAAGAAACTTCTGAATGTACATCTTTTCTTATTTTCATGCGTACATTTTTATTTCACACATGCAGCTGTTTCACGTTGACAGTTTTTATCACTTTCTGTTAAATCCTCGTTTGTTTCAAAAGCACATTAAGTTGACTCAGTCTAACATACATACGTTTCAAACCTAAAGCTGTCTTGCCTTCTTGCTTTTTACTCAACAGTGAACCCTGCGCTGTTATTTTCTGATAAACATCTCTTGTCGAGTGTTTAAAGTGCGTCAGACAACCATACTGAGAAACTTCTACACACATGCACACACTCCCTGAAAGCTACTTTCACTTTCACCTCACCACATGTCATGCAAAGTACAGAAACAGGCAGAGCAGCTTGCGTTTTTTTTAGTGATCATATTCTCAGTAGTCCTTCTGTTTTAGATTAATAAGCAGTATTCTTACCTTGTGTTTATATGTTTTGTCTGTAGCTGCCCAGGGTATCCACAAGTGGAGCGGAAATTGCTCTCATCCCTTTTGGCAAACAGTGATCTCTCATGTGCTCACAGACCTGGGATCAGTTTCTGTTTGTGAACATTTACACACCCCTACAGGCTCCCACAGACTTTGATCGGTACGGATCAGGTTGAGTTTTTTCTTCTTCCTGTCAGCTCGTGTCAGTTATTGCTTCCTCTTTTTTTTAAAAACAGAACTGCTCCCCCGTGGGCTCTGATTGGTTATCTGTGTTGTGAGTCAAGGTAACCCATAGTGACCATTGTCAGTGCAGAGCAAATGTAAACACGGGTGTATTTGCAATGTAAAGCAGCAGAGAGCCAAGCAACAGGTCTGCAAACAGCAGAGAGGTTTATGTGAGGGTGGACAGTCTGCAGACAGGATAAACATCACATTTCATTATTAAAATGACTGGATGAGGGGTTCATAGCACTTTTGACACTTTGTGCAGTAAACTTAACTATACAAGCTGAAAACAGGCAGAAATATATATGTATATATATATATATGTATATATATATATAAAAGAAATATTGCACACAGACACTCGACGAGATATTAAGCATAAAGTGAAACTCACATCTCTTTGCTCAGTCCCTGATGCTCCCTAGTGGCAAAGCTCTGCAGTAGCACCCTAAACAACAGGCATGAGCAACCTTCTCTGTCCTTTCTTCTCTTTGTTTTACGTTAGTAAACGGCATCTGTAGCTTGTACACGTCCATTAGACTGGTTGAATTTAACTCAGAGGTCTGATGCAGGCTGAGTGCTCCGTTTATTGGACATCTCTGGATGTCTCATGAGATTGAGGCCCACTGAAGCCTGCTTTACTGTCTCTGTGTACTGTCACCACTCTGATGGTTGCATAACAAACTACTCTGTGAACTTCTAAAAAAAGATAAACCAGCTTGTTGTGCATAGCAGTCACATGCTCACATACATGTAGATAAAAATGGAACATGCATGTACAAGTTTCATGAGAAAAGATTACCGTGGTAATAGATTTAGTTTCACTGGAGGGCACAGGTAGAAACTTCAAGATGAGACTAGTTACACTGTATGTATATAAATATTATGGTCCTTTATTACTGTATTAATTTTTAGAAGTTATTGTTTTATAGGTTCAACATGTCAAGAATGTGCAAGGAGCAGCTTTCTCACACTCACTGATTAAGAGGGGGATTTGACCCGATACAGCAGAATAAATCAAGGGATCCCCCACCACACTTCATTCTTTCCTTTTTTATTTTCCTCTTTTTCTCCCTATTTCTGCAACAGTCTCAAAAATATGCTGGTTTGGCTGAAAAACAAGGTTTACTCTCTCAGTGTTTTGAGAACGTAGCAAGGGGCAGAGTTTCATTATAAGGAATCTGAGCAAGGAGATATCATTAAATCCCTGCAAGCAACCCATGGAAGAAAGGAGAACAGCTCATGTGATAACCACCCAACAAGCCATGAATCCGATGGATTTCTCTGAGATACTGTGGGAAAATATTAGAAACTATAAAGGACAATAGAAAATTTATTACTGCAGGAGACAGGGTGAGGCATGAGGAGAACTTTGTTTTTTTCCTGAACTTTCTAAAAAGTTGTGGTTTCTATCCATAGAGAGACGATACTTTACTAGCACAGTTTAAGCACAGTGATGCCATATGGGTTGTGATATAATCTTCATCAATTCAAACAATTCCAGTTTAAAAAAAAGTTTTATTATAACTTAATGACTTGCTGTTATAATTTTGACATGTGTACAAGATGTAACAAAATTAGTCACCCTCTCCTTCCCCTCCTTTGTTTATCCCCTCCCCCATCACTTTTTGCTATTCCACTGCCACAAGGGCAGGGTGCAGCAAATCATCCGCTCAGCAGAGGGGGTGATTGGTTGTAATCTGCCACCCCTTAAGAACCTGAACACCTCCAGGACCCTGAAGCATGCAGATAAAGATACTGGTCAGCCCCCCTCACCCCTAACAACACCCTTTCCTTTCAGCAAGAGGCCTCATGTCGCCAGAGCATTTTCCTCTCTGTTGCCAGTCTCATTATTGAACCCCAGCAAACAGCAATATTACTCATTTTCATGACTGTTGCTGCTTTGTAAAAAAAATCCCTATTTTTCTCTCTGGTGTTTAAGAAACCCTTGTTTCAGCCTCTGAAAGCTGCTGTCTCTTTAAGACTCCCTGCTCAACAAACCTCTTTCCCTCTGATTGGCCAGCCCTCTATAAGCCTGTTAGGACAGTGATATCTACAACATCTGAATTTGTCACATTTTGAAAATCTGCACACATTTAGTGTGAACATCCAGCATTGTTTTTAAATACATATTGAAAATATGAGAAAGCATGATACCTCATCTATAAATGTACTGTAAATGAAAATACAGTCATGATACTGCAAAATAAATACAGTTATGATACTGCAAATTAAAATACAGTAATGATACTAATAAAGTATTGAATAGTAACGCACTAGAACCTTGCTATTAGTAAGTTGCTGTGAAATTCACAGCAGCCTTTTTACAGAGCACAGTACTATGCTTCTGTTGTAAAACGTGTCAAACCCCAACCATGTGCACATCCTTCTGTTGAAGAGCACAGAATGAACAAAAGTTGTTTCAGAGTTTAATTTTGACTCACACAACTTGTGTATCTGTGGCTTAATAATCCTCCTGTACTTGTTTTCTGGACCCCATAGATTTTTCAATATCTTTTCAGAAAGGTATTTAAAAGGAGGTTAAATATTAGTTTAAAATTATTTTCACAAAGTTTAAATGTCCTAAAATAGAAAGAAGAGTGATCATTGTCATAACTATAAATTCTTCCTGCTCATCTTCAATTGTCTGATTGCAGAGGGGATGAATGATTTTGAATATTGATCAGTTTTACATGCCGGTAAAACATATCGGCATTGTAAGGGCAGCAAATAGAATTCACTAGAGTGTTTGTGGCTGCCAGAAGCTAAAATACTCTTAGCCTTCCTTAAGATCTGCTGGTTACAGAAAGAGCTTAAGTCTCTTTGTTTCATCCGCTTATGTCAGAGCATATTTTGACCATTCCCATAAGGCGTTTTCTGTCTTGAACAGAGAGCTCGTGAAACCAGCAGATAAAAGAAAAACAAAGGACACTCTCAATAAAAGACTTATAAAAACAGCAAAGTATTAAAAGACTGACTGAGAAAGAGTTCAGCTTCCTTAAAAGGTGGACACTTTGTTACCCCCCCTTTGCAATAGCCTCAGTATATACATCAAATTGAGGTTGGTCATCCAAATATGTGCCAAGGTATTTGTATGACCTTACAATCTCCACATTTTCATTATCTAATGTAGACTCTGTGATTGCCTCTCTTTTGCGTCTAAAATCAAAGACAAGTTCTTTGGTTGTTGCAACATTCAATTCCAGAAAGTTTTGGCCACACCATGAAATAATAAATAACCTCTGCCAGGAATGTGTGTGTATATATATATATATATATATATATATATATATATATATATATATATATATATATATATATATATATATATATATATATACATATATATATATATGTATTGTTTTTGTAAGAAAAAATGATGAACTGCATTTCTGTATCATTCAACCACATCTGGAGTTGGAAAAAAAGGTTCAACCTTGGTGTGAAAGGAAACTAACATACCTTTGGATTTTTTTTCTCATTGAACACAATCTTAATTTGAGTTTGAGTCAACATTTTTCCCTTGAAGTATGACTATGACTGAAACACACGCGCACGCACATGCACACACATCCTCATAATGAAAGCATATTTTCTTTGTTCTTTCCAAATGTTAGTAGAAGCTATGCCAGACTGAAAGCTGTTCTGCCTGTGCTATCAATCCAGAATAAATATTGTAACACACAGAGAAAGCTAGCCCTGTACATCAAGATGTGTGCATGTGGTTTTAATTTTTACATTTCTGTCAGACACAGTGTTTTCAAACAAGATCAAAAGAAAGGAGTGAAAGTGGAAAAGGTAAAAGAAAGTCCTGGATGACAGAAAAAGCTAAATGTATCATAAATTTGCATATTTACGTCAGTCAGTGCTGTTTGGTACGCAGGCATACTTCAATGTGCACTGAAAGGTTAAAAAGGGAGAACAGCATCTTGATAAAGTTAAAACATGTAACTTCTGCTAACAGTTTGTGCACAGTACTGGCACATGTTAGCTGCACATGTGGTGTAAGAATGCAAGATGAGAGACGGTCGGAGTAGAAAAACGTTAAAGAATGTTTGGTGCAGAGAAAGGTCAGACCAGGCCTGTTCAAACCCCAGCCTCTGACAGGGAAAACCAAAAACTATAAATTACTATAAATCCATAATTACTGAATGAATGAAAACAAAGATCAGCTAAGACATGATGATTCCGTTAAGTTTGCTGCTTGTGTCGAGCTCCACTTCTTTTGTAGCTTATTGTTTCTCTGGTTATGGTTCCTGCTGTAATGCTATAAGGAGCTGTGCCCACAAAGATTCCATAAAATTAATTCATTCAGTATTCATAGCTCAGAAAATCACAGATGTAACTGTATTATCCACAGATTTACACCAGCTTGGCCCCTTTCCTGAATGGCTTGCTGCTAAACTGGTGTTGAAGTTTAGTAACCAATTACTGCATGAGGGTAGATTTTACTGCATAGTTTAACTGCTTTCAAGATTGTTCCACCTAAATGCTGATGTGGCAGAAGGTAAACGCTACATTTAGAATTACTTTGGTGCTTGGCTTTGCTGTCAGAAAACCCATTTGTTTTTGCCCTATTTGTTTATGCAACACATACGTGTTCCTCTGCCTCAGGTCACCGATCAGCTGTTCAGGTCTGCAGGCTTCAAAAGAGAAGAAAAACACCCCATCTTTTTTTAGTTGTAATGAAAGCTTCACATTCACACTGGTCAAAACTCCATAGAAACATAACTACCCATAACCACAGAAGCTGGGTCACAGAAGCTTTACCAGTTTTAAGACACTAGTAGGCAGATTTCATGACAACACACCCAGGTTAGGTTTTGACTCTTATGGATAGTGAGTATGCTGATGTGAAGAGCGCCCAAGTACACTCAGGACTTGTTTTGCAGATTTACATTTAGTAATATGTCCCCTCTATACTGTTAACCCAAGCCATATTTTGTTGCAGGTTGAATAAAAACTTTTTTCCCCTGTGTGTTTGTAAGAAATTGACCAAAGAGCTCTGTAGTGCATAGTTTATGTTTTTTAAGGGAATTGGTTCAGAGATATGTTGCCTGATTTTGTGAGTCTGGAAATGGAGATGTGCTGTTTGTCCAAACATGAAGGTGAAATCAACCTGGGCCTGTATGCACATTCAGCCATTACCGATGGAAACGGCAGGATTACCGCACCTGTTTGGCTGTTTAAAGGATGGCAGACGTTATGCTTATGCGTTACCATCTAAGAAATATGCAAACAGATGTTTAAAGCTTGCTGCCATCAGTTTTGCAAGTTTGTTTGGCTCTTCGCTTTGTGCAACTGGGTCCTTCTTAGATGTGTGTGGTGAAATGTTGGAGTTCATCAATTAAATTCTTGTTAGTTATCCATTGAATAACGGGGTGTTGCTGTGGTGCTTGTTCCACAAAGTAGCTTTTGTATTGCTCAAATTTATTTTTGAGGTCTTCTACTGCACACTGGGAAACATCACATGCATTTACCCCGTTCAAGATCCTCAGCCAAATTTCTTTTCTCTTTATGTGTTATGTTTTGACGACTGACTAGCTGATAAAAGCTGTTTATTCATTCTGTATTCTTAAAATAAAATGTCCATTTCTTCAGCTGAAAACTTGTTTTTTTTTTTGATCTTCTTTCAGTCACAGTTACCACTCACCATGTTTATTCCTGTTCATACCTAGTAGGTAAGCACAATTTGAATTTGTTGGATAGGTTTTCCAGGAGCTTCCCGACATGAAGTTCTGCACCAGCCTCGCTTTCATGGTACAATTAGTTAACTAACTGGCCAATTATATGCAGTTGTGCAAGCAGCAAATGCTACAGCCAAATAGGCCATTCGATAACGATATGTTAAGACTGATGGTCCTGTTTGTTTAATGACTAAATGGGCCCTGCTGATTAAATAAGATTATACAATACAGAACAAAAAAGGGCTTTTTCAAAAGTGTTGTAACTGTTCCTTTAATGCAGATCACTGAATCTGTAAAGTGTTAGCATAAACTCTGTGATAGATTGTGATAGTTGCTTGTGCTCCTAAATTACCACAAATCAAGGCCGCCTGTGCCGATAAAAGATTGAATTCTGAACACACGTTTTGTTGAGCAAAATAAGAGATTTTAAATCGACCCTGAGCTAATTACACTTTGATTAATCAACAGCTCAGTAAGTAGCTCCCTGGAGAACATGTGCTCTCTTTGCAACTGTCTTTGACTGATTTCTTCGTAGCTATGAATTCAGAGGATAATCCATCACCTCAGTGGAGGCCTGATGCCAGTTTTCACAAGCAGATCCATCAGTTTGGGGCTGGGCGTGGAAAATAAGACAGTTCAGGCAGGAATGTACAGAATGTGATTTATTTCACTTAAGTCTGCTCTCAGCGCCGGTGGGTTTGATTTAATGTCAAACCACACTGAATTGTTTGAAAGTGTAATGGAGGAAAAGAGGCAGAAAGGGGTTACAGGGAGGAGCAGGGATAGGAATGCAGAAAGAAAGGGCAGGAAAACACTGTTAGAGGAGAGGTATGAAAACAAGGAGAGAACAGGCAGAAAAAGAATAAGAAGAAAAGGCAAGAAGACAGGATGAAGAGATGAGTCGAGGATGGGTGGTGAGAGATCACAGGACAGAGAGCTTCTTTGACAGCTAATGTGACATGCGTGACACTGCTTGAGCCTGAAGGAACATTCCCAGGTCAAAGCTCTCTCTGTGTGCCTGGGTGTGTGTGTGTGAGTGTGTGTGTGAGTGAGTGGGGGGGGGGGGACTCTTTGGAGTAAAGACTTTGGGACAAATAGAGAGATCACAGTAATGTTGTGTGCTAGCATCCACCATCACATGATTCAGCCAGCCTCCAAACTTTATGCAAGGCCACACGCCTTACACACACACACACACACACACACACACACACACACACACGCAACCACAGCCTAACCTTTTAGAATCATAGATTATTAGAAATTTATTACTTTTCTCTAAAATATGAACACAAAATTTACATTTCTGATGTATAATAGTCATCATTTTATTAATTAATGTAAAAAGTGACCTCTTCAGACTGTCATATAAACAACGGTAAAGAGTCTGAATGGAATAATGTCAATGCAAATATGTCACAGCATATAAAAGCCTCAAAACAGGCCTGGTATTGAACAGTATAAACAACAGCTGAATCCTAACAGCTGACATCACACATCAGTAGTTCAAGAAAAGAGACATAATGGGATGAAAACATTGCATTTCAAAGCACTAAAAATTGTCAAAAACAATGACACATGCAAAACACGCCATTAAAACGTACACACAAACATTATGAAGGCAGTAAGTGATAAAGTTGACCAATACCAGTTTCTAAAATCCAGTCAGTCATTGTTAGTTACCACCAGTCAATGCTCTCATAGCATAAGTTAAGTTTCAGTCGAAGCCAACTTGTGTTTTCTTCTCCGAAACAGTGTTGTAGGTTTTCATTAAGTTGGGCTGTAAGAAAGAACGTGTTACATCTGTCAAAAAAGCAAACTAGCCAGCTCTGTTTAATATATGTGATTTTGATCAAAACCCCACAGCAAGATACCACATTTCATTCAAACTTGTAAGGAGTCCCAGTGGAATTCACTTCTGCCTGTTGACACTTTGGAAATATCATCAGTTCCTGGTTAGATTCAAATTCATAAACATTGTGGCAAAAATGCAAGTTTCTGTCTCAGCCTGGTCTTGATAACTATAACTTAGTGGACACAGTTGTGAGGGCAGCTAGAGGAGCAACTTGGTTCCAACAGTCTCTGATAGGTCGAGCAACACCTCGTCCTGCGATCCAGGCAACAGAAGTAGAGCTTCTGAGAAGTAACTCAGTAACTTGACCTTGAGGGGTGATGATGAATGCATCAGCTGTGAATTAAAAGTTCAGTTTAATGTGAATTTGTCTCACATTGGTGTTCTAGACAGAGAAATTTGCGGAATTTATTATTTGGCTGCATAAATAAATACATATTAAATCAATAAAAAATTAAAATCATTGGGTTTTGTCAACATGTTCATGTCTTTAGTTGGTCACCAGCATAGACCCCATAATAAATGAGTAGTATCCATGACATCACCCATCTGTTCCTAATACATAGTTTTGAAGCCTATTGTCAATGAGAGCCATATTGGAAATTCTGAACTTGAGAGCTGGGCCTTGAGACTCCTCACCAACGGCTACAGGGTGCCCGACTACAGAGGGCATGCTCATGATTTTAATAGCTTTTAAACTGCAAAGTTGTACAAAATAATCATCCCCCATACAGCATGTGCCATTAGAGAAATGAGCCATTCAGACTGAGGTTTTTTTTGTTTGTTTTTTTTTTGGCTCGTTTTGTTTTAAGGATTCCTGTACTTTCAGACACTTGAAAAACTGCAGCTTTTTCTACTTCTGCATCTACTTCATTTCTTATAGCCAAAGGTTGTCGCTTGGTAGCCATGTAATGAAGCAGAATAGTGATTAGTAAACAGCTGGTTCTAGAAGTGATAAATACTGAGAGGGTGAGCAGGACCTGACACTAAGAGCTCATCTTATCAGAAGTCCTCTTACTCAGTCATTATCACTCACTCTTTGTTTCTACCAAAATACAGATCCAACAGTTCTTTTAAGCTTTAGTTAAAAACACGTTTTAAAAATGATAGGAATGTAACAATAAAGCTGTCAAATATCCTGGACACAGGACTTTAGGGGAGGTTTCAGTTTGCTATGGTTGGCATCACTTGGCTTTACATTAGCATTACCTCATAGCAATAACCAGTCCATTCAGCTAAGAAGGAATCATTTCACATCCATACAGGGTTAGTCATAAAGTATGAAGCTGTTAAATAATAACAATTATAATGTTTCTGATTTGAAAGCACAGGTATCAGAATAAAACTCAGCATAATCAATTCACAAATGAAGCTTCAGGAGTGATTTTAAGAAAGAAACTTCTCAAAATAGAAAACACAAACAAACAAGAATACTTGCATTCTTTTGTTAACATCCTGTAGCAAAGCATTATAACTCAAATGAAGTCCATAAAATAAAAGTCTTTTTTTACCACATTAATTACAAACTAACATTCATTACCCTGGATGTTTGCCATGTATGCTACCTTTGCTAATCCACCCTTAACCCCCATTTAACTGAACACTTCCGTTTAACTCAGCTCCCCATTGATCTTTATTCTTTCTGTTGGGAATTAATAAGATAAATCGTCCAGCTTCACAAATATCACACTTATTTTCCAAACTATTGGGTCCTTATGTGCACTGACGCCCACTTTTTCTTTGACTTGGATTGCATGCAACAGCCTTAAATAGGATGTGGTCAGAGTTTTAGAATAATGGAATATCTTCTTGTGTATGTATCTCAGGAAGTTGAAGAAGACTTCATTTACTGTTCTTGATAAATCAGTTTTTCTTTACTTCAATCGTTTGGTTTTCCTTGTCATCATAGCTTACTGAGAGGTCTCTCCTCGGGCTGCAGTGGACTTGTTGGTCATGCGGGAGTTGCTTTGATCTGACGCTCGCTCAGTGACTTTCATCTTGGTGCACAACTGCTTGTCATCCATGAGCATCTCTGCAGGTAGACACCAGCAACACAGGCAGGACTGGAGGAGGAACAGGAGTACAAGTGATTATGAGGCCAGTGCTTTGTTTACCAAAAGGGAATTCCCTGCTGAGTTCGCTGTTCCACATATACATATTCCACGTAAATGGTATATATATATATATATATATATATATATATATATATATATATATATATATATATATATATATATATATATATATATATATATATATATATATATATATATATGGTATATATATGGTATATATCATTCAGGGGATTACTGGAGAAAAAAGAAGCCAGATTTGAGAGTCGTTCAAGCACAAGTCCAAGTCTGAGTCATTGGTGCTTGAGTCTAAGTTGTGTAACAACAAACACTGAAATCAGACCTTGAGTTAGACTCAAATCCAAGCCCTTGACTTGAGTGATACAGCACTGCTTGTATGTTAGCTTTCCATGCATATTCTCCTAGAACAAAGTTTCATCTTACCCTGAAGCAGTTCTTGAAGCGTTTGCTGACCATGTAGAGAGCGATTGGGTTGATGCAGGAGTTGACAGATGCCATGTTGATGCCGATGTAGTCCAGCACCAAAAAGAAACTATGAAGTTTTTATAACAACATGTAAGTCTTTTTTCTCTCTATCGCTGTGATGCGATTCATTTTTCTCCCAAGTGATCATTTCTAATTTAACTTTATTGTTTACATGCACTCAAGGGCTTATTTTCTTACCTGAGCAATTCACAGCGGTTTGGATCTTTCTCATCATAGATGGTGAGCTTGAGGATACGACTGAGGTGGAGGGGCAGCCAGCACAGAGCAAAGACCAGAACCAGACAGAAAACTGTCTTAGCGACCTCCCTCCGCTAAACACACAAAATTAATAAATCACTGAAACACATAGTGCTGACAGTCTGTGCCCAAAAAGGGCAATGATGAAATTAAGACACAGTGGAGTCTTTCATCTTGGACACTTCTTGTTTCTTTGTCAATAAAAAACAATTAAATCAGAGTGCTACATTTCTTTAGGCTGCAATAAAGTGGGCAGTAAAAGATCGGGACTTATTTTTCAGCTCTTGTGACTCATTTTTTATATTTTGAAGCTTTAACTCAGTTTCGCTTTGAGCAATCAACAAGAAGATTATGAGTATTAGTTCAAAGTAAAGTGGGTTCATTTTTACTGAACCTGTTTGAGGTGGTCGCTGAGAGCAATCTGGACACCGTTCTTCTTTCTCAGCATCTCACAGGTCATCAGAGTGTAGAAAATAGCGGTGACAGCCAAAGGCAGGCAGAAATACACACTGAAGAGCCACCAGTCCTTTGCATTTTTATAAAACTAAAAAGAGATAAAATGAAGAACAACTCATGATTATTAAAGAGTAGCCACACAAGAGAGCTTTGAGTTTATGGTGACATATATCAGAGTGATTGAGTTTAGCTTATTCCCAGTTTAGTCTGGACTGGAGTGAGGGGCTCCAGGGTGTGTCTCCAAATCAGACAGGTCGACTCGTATTAAAATTCCATCTATAAATTACCTCAGTGGAATTTAAGCTGTTCTCTTTTATTTCAATGATGATGGAAGACATGTGATAGTACGTGCAGACAGGACATAAAGAAAGCAATAATCCCTCTGTTTCAATGTATGTTTGCTGCTCTGTGAACTTGGTTCAACCCTCACAGGAAACTTCACAGTGGGACTGTGAGTGTGTGTGCATTTACTTCAAGTATTCAGAAATAACCATGTGTGCCAACATCTGCATCAACATCTGTCTGTGCATATCAGTGACTTTAAATTTGTGGCCTCAGATGTGTCAACGCCCGGATTTTCTCCACTTTGAATGATACAACATCTTTATATTCAACATGTGTGTCACAGCTCACCCTCATAAAGCTTGTTTTTTGCATGGGGTGCAGCAAACAAATCCTTAAGTGTTCTCCTTTGTAGTCCATAGTGATCATGTCAAAAGCTATAGCCTCTGGAACAGCCAGGATGATTGATAAAATCCAGATGAGCGCTATTTCAATAGCCATCCACTTTGGTACTCCAATCCCTTTGATACGACTCCAAGAGGCCACAGCACGATACCTGGAAGAACCAACATAAAGGAGTAGTTAAACATTTTGGTGAGGTCACAAATTAAAAGTTAGCTTCGAGGATTTTACACTACTCTTATGTTTGCACATTAGCCTGGTGTGATAGAGCTAGCATGCTAGTTAGCTTTTCTAAAAAGAGCCCAACATGATTTTACTCTCCTGTCTGTTACTCCCCTTTTTAAAAGGAAAGCAACACTTGAATAATTGTCTGGAAATAAGTTGTTTTGTTGCAAGAAGTCATAAACAGGTTTCATGACTCAGCACTATTCTTCTTTTTACTAATCTAGGGTAAGAATAGTTATGCTAGCCTAACTGTGCCACAGCCACAGTGGCCGACCAAGTATACCATGCTCAGGCACGGTTCAATTTTCCTTTTTGGTACGCTTTGGAGAAGTGTGCTTTGGTGCGGTACACGTCATGCATTAGCATGAGCATGAGCTTTCAGACATGATCCTCTTGACAATCGTTTAAACAATGTTGGGGGTGTTAGAAAACTGTGTCCGACCAAATCAACTTAACGTGAGCCTAAAGGTAACTAAAGTTGTAGTTATGTTCTCTGTTTTTTTTTTTTTTTTTTTTGTGCTGGCTCTGATGAGACCGCACTTCTTATAAACAGCTGCATGGTGACGCAGGGGGGCCATGCATGTGCCCCCTAAAGTCTGGTTCATATTGGAGTTGGTTTCATGCTTGAGTGTGGTACTATTTGGATGGCCAGTGGGACCGTGCCCTAACTTGTACCTGTTTGAAACAATTCCTTCCTGGTTTAACCAGCTGAAATACCCGAACAATGCACCATACATGTAACATTAATTTCTCTGTATCTATTGATCTCTTTCTTTGTCTGTTGCTGTTTTGACCGGAAAAACAAAAAAAAAACAAAAACAAAAAAAAAACCATCACTAATACATTGTAGTTAAATTTGTTATTGGTTAGACCATAAATGCATCAATCAATCTCAGTGCTGTTGCTTTGCTAGGACAGCTTATCATACTGTCAAGAACTACTGCGTATTGTCAGGTAAGCTAATTGTGAAAACAAAAAAGTGAGTTCAGGAGACTTACATCTTCTTTTGAAAGTGACAAACAATGATAGCTCTACACTTAGCACACACTTCACATGACCATTTCAAGTCACACACATGCCAACATGCAAAGCCACGTTAATGCATGCAAACACTACGCTGAAGGTTTTTGTGCACTGATTAGAACCACAGAACTCTTCACAACCAACAACTGTCACTGCGTCAGTCAATTTGGTTTTTTTTTTACCATAAAAGGTTATTGAAATCAAAATCTGAATATTTCAAACATGGAAAAAAACACTATAATTCTTTAAATATAAAATTTAAGCTTATTAATCTTAGCTCACAGTGCAGCCGGCATTCACATCCAGACAAGCCTCAGTTTAGCAACATTTATTTAACAACATGTCAATCAACAGATAACAGACGTAAAAATAAGCAAAAAGGAAGGGGTCAAAGGTCAGGTCAAAAGTCAAGCTCCACAATGTTTCAGTAATCCCTGACTGATGGGCTGGAGTTAGAACAAGCAACAGGGGCTGAAATTAGCGGGATATTGTGGTCCTCTAGATGTGACCTGTGGAGTTTACCTGTCAATGCTTAAAGCACACAGGCTCAGCACCGTGATCCCAACCGAGGCCTTCTGGACAAACGGCACCAGCTTGCAGAGAGTGACTCCAAAAGGCCAGTCCTCTGCCAGGAGCTGAGAGAGGGAGAGAGAGGGAGGCAGAGACAGAGAGAAACAGTTGACGACTGAGTTAAACCATGACAGGGAGTGGGGGAAATCATCTGGCCCCATAGTGACATGTTCCCAGCGTCAGGCATCTAGATAAGCATGAACCTGAACTTATCGGTTTCTGGGAATATCCAGAGCTTTTCTCATTCCTCTTTGTGAGGTTTAGTACATCTGTCAGTCTTTTTATTGGAAACATAGCAACCTAAAGACAACTTAACCCTTAGAGCGACAGTAGCTTTTAGAAAACAACCAACCCCATATTAACCTGTGCAGAATGTCTGCTTTTCATTTTAGATCAATTGAAATCATATGGAGCTCTGTTCCTCCTTTATCTGACCCGCTCACTCCTGCCTCTGCTCCGGTATGCAGCCATGACCAGTTATTTTAACATGGTCGCCCCCTTATCCAAATATACAGAAACTTTGTCTGTCTCTCTCTCTCTTTGTCTGTCTATCTTTGTCTCTGTCTTTTTCTCTTTCTCACACACACACACACACCTACACACACAATGAGCACAGCCAGATTATAGCATGCCAGAGATACAAGGGGTTTTAGAGAGGATCAGGCTCAGGTAGAGTAATAACATCTGAAAATCTGCTTTGAAGCCCCCATTTAAGAGTGTGTTTGTATTTGCCTGCATTTGGGTGTGTGTTTCCCAAAGGGTTTTAAAGTGTAATTTATGACAAAATATTTACAGATATTTTATCAGAGTTACTCTGTAAAACTATTTGTACAGAAACTACGACAAAGGAATATTATACATCAAGAGAACTCCCCTTAAGAGACCTGAGCTGACTGGAAGTAGAGGGCTTTTTGGGCCTCAAAATTCTCATTTAGCCAATTAATTAATGAAAATTAAAAGACTTTCTATAAAGGCCAACCTAAAATACAAAAAAGTTCGATATCTAATGTTAGACACTAAACAGCCATTCATTCAAGTTGTTTTTGTCCACCATTACAGGTATAAAAAAAACATCTGCTCGTTTAGACGACTGAATTGTTATAACCCACCTTGTAAACATTAATGGGGATGCCGATGATGATGTGCAGCAGGTCCCCCAGTGCCAGGCTTCCAATCAGTATGTTGGGTCCGTTCCTCATGCACTTATTCTTATAGATGATCCTCAGCAGAGTGGAGTTCCCGATAATTCCCACCACAAACACCAGGCAGGACACCACCGTGTTGATGTACTTAAACGTGTCTCTGATCTCTGTGGGTCCGGTGCACATTGGAGGGAGCCGGCGCCGGGGCATTGTGATATTAGACCTAATCGGACCCTGCATGTCCCTCTCTACAAGTCCAAGTCTCTGAGTGATACTAGGAGGGTCCTGGGGCGCTTGTTTTGCTGGCTCCGGTTGTCCACTTGCTACAAAGATGTGACCCGCCGTGAGCAATAAGCCCATGCATAAAACATGAGTCTTCATCCTGGAGTTTTCTGGCTTTTATCCAGTGAGGTTGCCTTATCTTTGTTGAGTCTGCCTGGAACACATACCATGTGAAGATACTGTATTCAGGCTCATTGTCTGACTGCTGCACATTTATTAACCCATTTAAAAGACAACCATACAGTGTTGTGTGTGTAACAGACTACAGGATTTGTTATGTGACTGAAGTTCTGTCAGTTTTAAACTCACTAAAAACTCATAAACAAGCTCTGCAGACACACCCTGAAGATAGTGAACAGTATCTTTTAGTTTAGGGACTGTATGGAAATGATTAGAGGGACAGGAGTAAAAAGGGGGGGGGGGGGGGGGCAGGACTGTTTTTTGTTTTGTTTGTTTGTTTTTATGGCAGGCGATGGAGAAGGCTGAATTTTCTAGAGGATCAGCTTCTATTTGTATAACTGTAATTTGATAATTATTTTCAATGTCATGAATACATACTTGAACAGCTATAACAAAATCAACTTGAATTTTTTACAAACATATAAACTTTTTAGATACAGCTGGTTGTAGGAGGAGTGCAGACTGTGATGAGTGACAGATAAGTGACACTTTAAATAAGTGCTAATATCTGATTAATCTTGTGACTGGCAGATTTTCCAGTAGAATATAGTAATAAATATAAACCCTTAATCCACTTTTTATAAAAAGAAAAAAAAAAGGTCAATTGATCATGAGTCTCTTTTGTACCCTTTTAAACTAGTTTTCAATCATGGATACATTTGTAAGTTTTGTATTACTTTTTCAACAAAATGTGCTTAGTGGATTTAGATTTAGGAGTAAAAAAACATTTTGTATCAATTTCATACTTTTACAAAGAGGTGACTCTGATTTTTTTTATTTATCCCTTTATGTTCCAGTTAAAACCTGAGGTTGAACCCTCATTTATCAGTGCAATAACTTTCATACAATCCCCCTAATAAATCCATTAATGGCTCCTAATCCATGCTTTGAATTCCACTTACCCTCCCTCCTAACTGAGGTAGAAGTCCTCCAATATTTGTCCCCCTTGGTTCAAATTTTCTAGTAACTCTTCAGCTCTTTGGGCAGAGAAAAGTTTCCACACTTGTTGGATGTTGGTCCTGTAGTGAGAGTCCAGTCATCTCCAAAAGTGACAGTCCTGTCTGTCAGAGTGAAAAAGCTCCAGACCTTTGATCCAGAGACTCCACTCTGTGCCTCTGGTGGTTCACTCCTCTCCAGTCTCGAGTCTCAGTGTTCCCAGTCTGAAGAATCTGCTGAGTTGATGCCTGCCCTTCAACCCCTCCTCCTCTTCATTAGAGGAGGGGTGGAGAAGATGAAGGAAAGCAGACAGGAAGTTATTCAGTGCTCATCACAGCCCTAGTTTTGATAAAGGGTTAAATCAAAAATGATTTTATAAGTGTTTCAGAGGACATTCTAGGACAGCTAAAAAGTTTCTTACTTGCTTTATCTGATTAGTTATTCTTCTCCTCATCCATAACAACCTCATCCATAAACGTTCCTAAACACTGGGCTTATCTCTGTTTCATTTGACTGTCTGAAAGATTTCAGGTTCACACTGTGAAACAAAGCCATTTCATTGAGCCGGTATCCAAAACCAATCTGTCAGATGAACCTTATCAGGCTGTCAATGTGCTGTTAAACTGTGGAAAAAACTCCATGCCAGTGAAGCTGTTGTGATAACAGCTATCTCTTTACTGGCCTTTAAGTTCTTCAACTATCTGCATAATGACAGGACAGAACAACAAACAAAAGTCTCTGTAATACACACCTTCATGACAGACCTGATGTGTATGTATGTGACTCTAGTTCATGGAAGGAGGAGCCAAAATCTCAGAGCGACTCTACTAAAGGCATCTTTTAAGCACATATGTTACCTCAGTTAAGAGCCTTTTAAGAGCCTAATACTGACTAACCAGGCAGCCTGGGCCTGATTTTAAACAACAGGTATCAACATAAGCAGAATTAAATGGACATTCAGGGGTATAAGCTGTGGCTGAGTTATAGAAAATCATTAGCCTGCTTCTGGAGCTTTTTTGGAAACTTATGGGATCACTGGTGACTTTAGAAAGAGACAAAACGTTGTTCTCCATCCACCAAACAGACCCTGGGCTGTTAATGATCATTTAACCCATAAATCTGTACTACGCCTTGTGATCTGAGTAGTTGTAAAATGTCTTACATTTAGTGCTTGGCTCACACTCAAGAGAATTTATGTCACATTTTGAACTTACTGCAAAAATACAGGACTTTTGAAATTTGCTTTCACTTTCGATTTTGGACAGTAACAAAATGATCATTATCTCTGATTCAAACCTCTGCATATATGAATATATATATGATATAGTATATATGAAACTGCTAAACTAGGTCAGAAACTAGCATAAATTCCCAGTTTTGGTGTAAACAATCTCCTTTTAAATTATAGAGTATGAACAGGCAACTATGTAAAAGTTGGACTACTTCAAGATCATGTATGAATTCCTAACAGGGCCTTTAAGACTGTTTGAGAGTTCTCTTTCTTTTCTTTTCTTTTTTTCTTTTTTTGATTACAAATGAGAGGTCTGAAACGTGTCTCTGAGACAGCACCTGCACTGACTCTATGTTGATCCTCCCTGTGAGTTCCTCTCAGGTCAGACAGCGCTCAGCTCCAGATGTGTTTCTTTGCTGACAGATTAACATCTCATTGGAGCCCTGAGAACCTGTATTAGGAGGACTTTGTGTGTTTTTCTCCTGTTTGCCTGCTACTTGTGCTCCTCAGCGTGAGAGTTCAGGAGACACAGATGTTTACCTTTTTGTGTTACTCTCACCAACACTTAAGAGACCAGAACTGAGAGGGTTATTTGTGAGCAGTAACAGGGCTTTACTTACTGTTATCTTCATTTTATTACTTTTCCATGCCAACACATTATTTATGTCTTTTAAATTCTGAGATACAATTGTTGATGAATACAAAACTAATCATGCTACACAGCAGTGTTGACTTTACTTACTTTGGAATTTTTTATTTGGATATATCAGATACTCTTATATTAAAAACACCATGCATTTCAAGAATATATGTACACTGGGCCTTTGATATAAACAGTAGTTGAGTGACACATGGCTAAGCCACGCCCCCTCCCCTCACTACAAACAATGAACATTCAGTGGCAGGTGTCACAGTAGAAGATATTTTGCAGGAAGTCATTGATGATTTTTGAAGACAGAAAGATCAAATATCATCATGTAGAAGTCACCAAAAGGGTCTAAACTACACAATGGAGGGATATTTTAATCATTTTACTGTTGAGAGGGTCAGCAAAATTTACAGGTCCCAATCCAAACATGAAAAAAATGATTTTGTCACCTCTGGCTAAGAATATGAGAAAATTATAACAGCCTTTTCACCATCTTTACCATCTTTGTTTGGTGCTGCAGTATTTACATTGAATCATTCTGCATAACATTTGCCAAAATTTGTTATCTCATGCTATTAATAACAATAATAATAATAATAATAATAATAATAATAATAATACATTTTGTTTGTGGGTGCCTTACACGTCACTCAAGGCCACCTTACATAGCAAAGTATAAAACAGTAAAAAGATCAGCTAAACAACTACATAAAAACAACAAACAGCAAAACGAATGAGTTTTAAGCTGTGATTTGAAGGAGGAGAGAGAGGTAATGTCATGAATGGTTTGTGGGAGAGAGTTCCAGAGACAGGGAACTTGGCCAGAGTGGATTTAGAGCCAACAAGGAGAACGGTTACAGATAAGTTAAAGAAGCTAAGCTCCGGCAGTTAATGTTAGTTTCAGTAGAGATTTTTTTTCTTAATCAGCACTTAAGAAGATAGATAAGGGATTCTGCTTTGTCAGAACTGATGACACTGATCATAGCTCAGCAGTGACATAATTAATGGACTGGTGTATACAAATAGATTAATTATAAAACATATATTATGATGAGCAAATGGAAAGTTCCTATCATGAGGTTTTTAACCAAAGTAGAGTAAGACCAAACTTTTAATAAACAGTAAAATGCTGCTTCCACTTAGACTTGGTAATAAAACCAGGCTAATCTAACATACATAAAGCTGCAGCAGTCACAGAGTCATAGTGATATATGTATATTTTGATTAATCATCTGTGTACAATTTCATTATCAGAATGACTTTATTTGAGCATTTTTTTCCATCACCACATGACTAACTGTTCACTGATGAAAATTAGGAGATAGAACTAAAAGCTGGAAAGGGGTTGACTTCAAAGAAGCTGGTGAAAAGAGCTCTTTGTACTACTTATTCAAAGGTCAGTGTTTGATATTAAAATTCATGTCAGAGGATTAGGTTTTTCCTCAAAGTTCAGAATAACGTGTAACTGGAAACATCCAAGGTCACACAGCCTCTTCTTTTACGCAGATTGAAGTTTGATAACTGATGATGGTCAAATGACTCAAATTATGCCTGATCCCTTTTTCCACTAATTTTTAAGCCGTATAGACGTCCCATGCAAAATTTACTCAACAAAATGGAAGAGCTTTTCTTGATCTGGTTAGCTAAGCACAAACAGTCATCCTCTATTACATGTTTATTAATTTTGAGTTTCTAAATCACTTTTTCTTTATCAAGAACTCAACACGAACTTTCCTTCTAAATCCTCTGTCCCTAAAAAGCATCAAAACCATTTCAACATGTATCCCCCCCTCTCTTTTTTTCTGCAGCTTGAAGCTATGTGCATCTTTAACTGTGAAATCTCCTACATGCCATGTGATGGCAAAGAGATATCACGATATCACGCCTCAGATGTGAGGAGCAGTATTCGAGCCTTGTGAGCAGAGACAGCCTGCTGGCTCAGGTTCAAACCCAGAGGCAACAAGCATTAAACAGTGGAGTCCTACATGACTGGCTAACTCTGGTCTCATAAAGAGGAAAATTTCCTCTCTTGTGAAAAACATCATCACATAAAATAAAGAGATCTCAGCCCACACAGCTCCAAATAAAAACGGAATTAACTACAAGATTGCTCTCAGATATGTTTCGCCATGTTTGGGCAAACATTACAGGAAAACAGGAGAATAAAAACTTTATGAGGCAACAACATTCAGCGTATTTAACAAAGACAGAAAACCACTGAATCCATATAACAGCTACAGCTCTTTACATGGTATCTTTAAGTATTTGATATAGCTCCTTAAGTAGCTCAGTTTTAAGATTTAATGAACAATGTCGATGAATTTTCCCTTTCATTCTTACTTTGTAATGTTTCTCTGTAATCCAGTAAATTTTCAGTAATACAAAATCCAATATTGATATCAAACCTACTCATCTCAGTTTCTTCTGAGTTTTTGGGTTGTCTTGATTTTTTGTCTGTGGTCTCATAAAAACCCATGAATAGACCACAGCCTCCAAAGACAAAGGACAATATGGTGATAACATGTATTATGTTTTTAAATACATGTCAGCAACACAAAAGCAACGCCAATGGAAAATCATTGAGATCAGAGAGAGAGAGAGAGAGAGAAAGAGAGAGAAAGTCTTTTGGTGATATAAGAGTCTTTTGGCAGCCCTCTGCCAAAGTAGAGTCAGGCTGATGATCTGGTGTACATACTGAACGTGTCTTTGCTGAGTGCAGAAGTGGAGCAACAGATGCATATTTTATTGGAAGGCTGTCAGCAGATTCAGCACAAGCACATCACGGTAGTCCGCTGTCCGTTTCACACATGGCAATTAATAGGTCCCCCAATGAAAGTGTAATGTGCATGCGCGAAGCGGAGCGTGACGTCAGCGTTTCCACTGAAAACTCCGGCTTGCTGTTTACACGACAACACTGGCCACAGTGTTTAAAAAAATGACACTCTGAAGCTCAGCTCAAACATTGTTTCCATGTAAACAAGAGGCAGAAACACAACAATACCTTTGCGTTTTATTCTAAAACCACTGATGTACTTCTGTGTTATATCTTCTGTGCTGATTGCTTTTATTTACATGTCACCAGTTTAATTTGACAGTTTTAGGGTGAATAAAAACCTTCAGTCTTTGATCAGGAGTTTTTAGAGTTTTAAGTGCTCAGATGACCCTGATAGCTCATGGCCTTTACTGTCAAAGCAGCTTCGTCATCAGTAGGCGAAAAAAAAATGTAGCTGTCACTCCAAGTAAGGGTTAAGTCTCTGTAATATTGGCAGCAGATGTTAAGTTCTACTCCTGATACTGACCAATAAACAGAAATGTAAAGCAAACAGAGGGTCTTTTTTTCAGCATTATCCTTAATTTTATGGGACCACTTTGCTTTTAATGGGGATGCTGTGGGGACCCCACATCGTTTAAAGCTGGTTTCCTCAGAGCAGAAAATTGACAATATTTCACATTAACAGGAACAATGGGTCGACTTGTTTTGAACGAGTCAGGATTCATTTCCTTCGGTGTCACTGAGAGGACACCTTTCTAAGCACATAATACAGCCTCAGATGTGAATCTGCTTGAAGCAGGACATCTGGCTTTAGAGCTGAAGTTAGCCCGCAGTTACAATGTAACACTTATATCTTTTGTGTGTGTGTGTCTGTGTGTGTATATGTCCTTGTCGTAAAGAGTGTGACACATCAGTTAGCCTTTGCCCTGCAGCCCTACGGACTGGATGGAAGGTTAATGGAGAGTAAATAGCTGGCACTTTATTAGATCCATAAAAGCAGCTCCTCCTGCTTTACTTCTTTTTCACTCCATCAATCTTTTGTTCTCTGTTTTTACCTCCAGCGTCTTTGTCCTTTCATATCCATCCAATCTTTCTCTCACACTGTATTAGCATATTGAAGTTCCTCTAAAAATGACGCTGCTTTCTCAGTCGAATAAATATTTAAAGTCCTTTGAACTCCAGAGTCCCTCTAATCCTGGACTTTTCAAGAGCTCTGTACTTTATTTGAACATCACAGTGAGACTTAGAGCGTGTTTCACTCTCTCAGTGTGCTCTTCGCATCTGCTGTCGCTCGCATCTGCTTAGTTCAAAGTGCTGTTAAGTCTGTTTTTGAATAAAAGAGGGTAAATGTATAGAAAGTTCTTCTTGGAATAGCCTTTTGGGTTTTACAGAGTATTTAAATTAATAACATCAGGTATTTTGTAAAAAAATGTCCTCAAGGTGTTTCACAGAGCCCTCGTATTTACCTGAGAACAGGATACCTATAATCAGACAACCACATGATGAGGAGACAAAATCTAAACAAACAGGAGCAGACAGCTGCGATGAATGAAAGCTCTAAAAATCCAGCTTTAGGCTGGTTTGGATTTTCACTAAAGGTATATCACTCATGAATTTTATGTGGATTATTTTTAGGTTTTTGTCACACTTGTGTTGAATGGTGCTCTCTGGTGCTTAAGGTTTAACAAGAGAATCAGAGTGAATATGACGAGATTATTCCCTTTGATCAGTAGCAAAACTGGCATCCTGACTGATAGGGGAAAGAGGACTTTGTCTGCTCAGGTTTAGGACATCTAGTCTTTACTTCACGGTGTCAACAGGCTTTAAGGCCTCTTTAGAAAACATGGAGAAATGGGGTGCCAATAAATGTTTCTGTCTGAAACACAGCTATGTGAGTACAGGAAGTCAAATGTTCTACCATTCAGCAAGATTAAGTATCTTTGTTTGTTTTTTGTTTGTTTTTGGATTGGCCTATTAATGTATTCCCATGGTCTCTGGCACTTCTATTGTGAGGGATTTCAGGCTATAAAGTTTGGGAACCCCTCTGTTATATGGAATAATTTAAAATTATAGACTGTATATCAATATATGTGTCACAAGTATTTACTGACTGTGAAGCTAGAACATTTATAGCTCCTCCCACTGCCTGGTTGCAGTAAACATTATTACCATAGTATTGTCAGATGCAACATGGGCCAACCTATGAATTAAAAACACACATCTGATAGTCCTCCCACACGGAGTGGGAGGACTGTGATCACGAGTGGTACAAAGGAGTAGACCAAAACAGACAGTGATAGTATCCAACTAATGTTCCTGTGTCATATTGCAGTAAATAATTGAATTAAAAAGACATCTCAGCAGACTGAAATCTCTTTTTACAATAACATGAAAGCAGACAAGAAATCTACTTCAAAAACACTTAAATCCATGATATGATTATTTTCTTACAAGGTTCCTACTTATTAAAAGGAGGCTGCTTTTTTTTTTTCACTGTAATTTGCTAAATGCTACAAAGTGCTCTACCATTGGTAGACTGAGATGAGACTGAGTCTTTCTTGTAATACAGAATGCAGTGATTTGCAAATCCTTTTTAACTGATACTCAGTTAAATACACTTCAAAGACAAGATATTTATTGTTCAAATTGATCAAACTGATAAACTTTCTTGTTTTTATTTATTTTATTTTATTTTTATTTATTTATTTTATTTTTTGCAATTGTTGACTCATACTGAATTTGAAAAACTGAGGAATGTTAAAAAATTTTTTTTGGAACATTCCATAGGTGAATTGGTTTATTGGAAACAGGTGAGTGTCATAATTGGGTATAAAAGGAGCATCATTGAAAGGCTCAGTTGTGCATAAGCAAGGATGAGGAGAAGTTCACCACTTTGTGATCAACTGCATAAGCAAATAGTCCAACAGTTTAAGAACAATGTTCTTCAACCTGCAATTGCAAAGAATTTAGGGATTTCATCATCTGCAGTCCATGATATCAAAAGATTCTGAGAATCTTGGAGCACATATGTCCTAGTGGTTTAGGTTGCGCCCAAGGGGCAAATGTGCTAAAAGTTGCCGTTCATCAAGAATCCACTAGAGGCTGGCTGCAGAAAGAGTGGTAGTCACATACACATCAAGCCAAAAAAACAGACTTTTACGGCATTAAAACACATTTACAGATTGGTCCAAAGAACAGCTTGGGTCTGACATGCTAATTTCGCTATTGGCACACAGTGCGGTGAATGAATTTTTTTTCTCACTCTGCGGTTCATTAGATATTGGGATAATGGGTTTGTCCGATCAGAGGCTCAGCTCAGCTCATGTGACTGACGGGCGCCCTATAGCTGTTAGAAAGGAAGCTCAAAGTCTGCGTCATATCCAAGATGGCCCTGTCCAATGATTAGCTTCATTTGACTGGATCAGGAACAGACCGGTGACATCACTACGTCCATATTTTATACAGTCTATGGTCGTGCCCCATATGGGCAAAAAGTCCTTGAACAGTCAGCCTGGGTTCGAGTCTGACCTGTGGTGACTGCACGTGTTACAACAGCGTGGCTTAGTAGTAAAAGAGTGCAGGTACTAGACTGACCCGCCTGCAGTCCAGACCTGTCTCACATTTAAGATGTGTGACGCACATCATGAAGTGCAAAATATGACTATGGAGACCCTGGACTGTTGAGCAACTGAAGTTGTTCATCAAGCCAAATTGAGAAAAAATTCCACCTCCAAAGCTTCAACAATTAATGTCCTCAGTTCATAAACACTTCTCAAATGCATCAAATTCAAAATGAGTGAATATTTGCAAAAAAAAAAAAAGTATCAGTTTGAACTATAATTATCTTGTCTCTGTAGTGTAATCAACTGAGTATAGGTTAAACAGGATTTGCAAATCATTGTTTCCTGTTTTTAGTTATGTTTTACATGACGTCCCAACTCTGGATGTTGAACATTGAAATTGGGGTTGTACTTCTGTGACATATCAATGCAAAAGCCCTTGACGTGAGCTTCCCCAAACACATAAGTACGATCCCAAGCCCTGTGACCGGTCCACAGGGCAACTTTGTGTTTCCTGCATTTACATTTCCTATATTGCTGTACATGGACAATACATTCTACCTCCTTCATCATCTACTCTGTTTCCCTTCATAATAACCCCAGTATGGTCAAGCATCAAACATACCCAGACCAAAAACAGGCAATCTGACTAAAAGAAATCACACTACCTTCAAGTGCTTAAGTGGAGTTTTACAGAAGGATGTGAACACATCAACGCAGAAGTATGCGTTGATCATGACCATGTTGGCCTCTACGCAATAGAGTATCATCGCTGAAGTCTAAACCAGGCTTTAAAAGGACTTAGTGCTGCTCAGGTTGTCATTACAGAGCAGTGTTGTTACACAGGTAGGAACCTGCTGTGTCCTTATAATCTCTGCCCCTCCCCCCTTTTCCTCTTACCCCATCTTTGTCCTGTACCTCCTCAAACAACCTCCAGGACTTAGTTACCCCCCTCTGTAAAAAAAGACACTGCAGCCTTCAGGCTATATCCCAGTATGTAGCTCCACATGTGCTTGTGTGCATGTATTTGTATTGTCTCTATGTGTTGTGTGGTTCTGTGTGCACATTTTCCCCCTCAGGTTATCATCCATTCTCCTTTTCTCTCTCTGTCTTCCTGTGATAATGGTCTGTTAACACTGAGCTCTTCTTGACACTAACGCTTTACACTCCTGTGTGTGTGTGTGTGTGTGTGTGTGTGTGTGAGTGTGTGTGTGTGTGTGTGTGTGTGTGTGTGTGTGTGTGTGGTCTTAAGGTCTTCCCAATTTTTTTCAAAAGAGCAACTAACAAGTGACAGAACTCACACAGCTCAACGGAGAAAAAAAACCCAGAGAGTGAGAGAGAAGAAGTGTGACATATCTTGAATATTTTGCTGTTGCTTGGATACATGTGTTGTTTTTCACAGCAGAATTTAGGGCGCCAGCTGAAATATTCCACCTATTGCACAAGAAAGGTTGCTGCTGGCTGGCATGCAGGGCTTCAGTGAGCACAAACACATGTCAGGCTGCACAGAAGCAGGAAAACACATGCTCAGAAAAAAACAGACAAAACTGTGTCTGTGATGGAAAGCCATGATAAAACGTTATCAGCTAACATGTGACACATGAAGTGCATCTATTATTTGTATCTTGCTTGTGCAGATGTTTAACAGATGTTAAATGTCCAAGTGATGATCTAGAACTTCTCTGCGGTGATTAAAACTGTCTGAAAAGCCTCCACCACTCTCTCCATGTCCTCTCCTCCGCACATGAACTCCTGCAATCTTTGCTTTTCTTTAACCGTCCTCTGGACTCACTCACCATAGAAATATCAACCGCCTGCCTCTTTCATTCGTATATTATTTCTTCTTCTCCTCCTCCATTCTGGACGGAGAGATAAATCTTTTCTGCCTGTTGTTTTCCTCCTTCCATCCAGAGAAGCGGCTGTGTTTATTTGACATGTGGCACCTCTTGCACAAACACAAGAGCATCATCGGTGAACTAATCAATTTTGGACACATTTTCACCTTGGACGGGTTCAGGACCACCACTAAAGCTGTGCTTATCTTAGCAAAAGACAATAATGTTGGCTCATCTAGTGGGAGAAGGCAGCAGAACATAAAATTCACTTCAGATTCCACATTTTAAAAGACATTTTAAAGGATCCCTTGGAGTGAAATCTGTGATTCTGTGATATATCTAACTTCTTTCTTTATCCCTGCTCTCTGACTGCCCTTTAATGGGATCCTCATAGTAATCAAACCAGTTCAAACTGAATTTAACACCACTCACTCTCCCAGCAGTAAAACTTACCACGTGATCATCTTCACATGGTGCAGTGGTAGAGCTCAACGCATGGAGTGTGCCACAGACAGTTCCACTGTCACGACCTCTTACTCTGCTCCATAATTCATCAGGGCCATTACTTTAGCTTGCTAATAAAATGCAAATTTCCTCGATTTTGCCACAGTTCAACTTTTTTGAACCTTGCACAGATAACTCTTCTTCTTGTCTTTAAAAAGTCTGGCATTTTTAACCGTAAGAAAATTGTATTTGTTTTTACCCATCCAAAGCAAAACAGAGCACACGAATGCTTTTAATTTTAAACCCTTTCTCCTGTTTGTTGTTTCAGATGTTCTCTGTGTTGCTTGGGGGTAGTTTGGTTTTCCAGAAACCAGAACTATTATTGGAGAAAGTTAGAAAATTGCATACCCACAATGAAATGGGTATATCTCTGTAACTACAAGGTCTATTTGAATAGTTTTGGTGTCAAAGTAAAGGGAAAAGTTGTGAGATTTGTTGATAGGTCATTTGTTAAGATGAGCATGTGTGATACTACTGGTAAAGAGTAAATGAAGATGGCACCCAGCAAAAAAAAAAAAAAAAAAGAATGTAGGAAATTCCTGAGCTGTCTGAGACGTACAACCTCTGCTGTGTCTTTTTCCTGATTAATGGGAGGTCCAGTTCCTGGGATCTACCAGGATGTGTCCACAGTAGACGGTGTTGTTGAGAACGGTGAGGGGGGAGTGAAGGAGGGGTTTCTCCAAAAGTCCACTGTCATCGGGTTCAGCTCCAGGTTATTCTGACCACTCCAGAGGACCACCTGGTCCACCTCCTGTCTGGATGCAGCCTCATCACCATTCTGGATGAGACAGCTGATGGTGGAGTTGTCTGCACCAACTTCAGGAGTTTCACAGAGGGGTCCCCTGAGGTGCAGTCATTGGTGTAGAGCGAAAGGAGCAGCAGGGAGAGCACACACGGTGCTGGTGCTGGTTGTCACTATGCTGGATGTGGTGCTCACCTGCTGGGTCCTGTCATTTAGGAAGTTGGAGATCCACTGACAGGGGGGAGATGGCACAGAGAGGTGGGAGAGCTTTTGATGGGAAATCCCAGGGATGATTGTTCTAACACACAATTAGCGCTGATTTTTTTGGGTGTCACAGAAGTCTGTGAAGATAACTGTCTGAGACCAGAATGTTGAAGGGAACAGTAACATCCTCAGAGTCCCAACATTAATCAGACAGATGGTTCAGGGTTATAAAAAAATTATCCACAAAACATCTGTTGGCTGGTTCAGTCTCTTCTTGTGGTACCAAAGAATTAGAGACATCATGGTCTTACACTTTCTGCATTCCCTTTTGGGGAGCTTAACATGCTGGATGCATGAAGTACCAAACAAGCATGTGATGCTGGTTTTATTGTGCAACAGCAGATGTATCACAGTCGTTTCAAAGAAATCAATCTCTAGTCTGGACGTTTTTCTGATGTTATTGATTTAACTTGAAATAATTGAAACAGGAAAACAGCTTTCTTTGATCCCCTTCATCCCTTTGATGATTTTTCTGTGTCCCTAATATTTTTTCATGGAAACAATCAGAAGTTTTATATGTTTCAGTCGGGACAGAAATTAACTGAGCTGTTTTACAATCATTGCCAAAATCTGGTCCAGAAATCAATCCAAGCTGAACATGTTAAAGACATCCAGCAGCCCTCACAGACAGACCTGCAATAAATCTTGAGAGTCTTACCATTCCTTTCCAAGAAGAAGAAACCCAACCACTGCCAACATACTCATTCAGGGATGGAGAAACTGAACCCCATATGGGAAAACGTTATTTACGGTGTAATCTCTTTATATTGACCTGAGCTTTGTGGAGAAGTTGGCCCCCCCATCAGGCTACAAAATATGATATAAGGCAAATCCATTTGATGACTCTGAATGTGGGAGTGTTGATCAATTTGCTTTATCAACGTATCCTAACAATAGGAATTCTTTGGTGACTAACTTAATGATCCTTGATTTAAATCTCATGCAACAAGCAGGTCGAAGTTTTCATTTTAAAGGAACAGCTTCCTCCAAATCATAATATTGTCCTACTTTTCCTGTGGGAATGCATCAGATGCATCCAGCACAGCACAACATGACTCATGATTCCGTACACGCCAATTCAAAGGAACTGACAGACTCACAGTGTTAATCATCAGTATTTGGTTTTGACACAATAGAGAACTATGTCGATGATTCAAAGTGAAATGCTTGGAACTTGAAAATATCTTTGAATTGTTGGTGATGGTGTTGAGGTCAGGTGATGTTAGCTATACTATGTCTCTAGCCCGTTACTTAACCACTGCAAGGCAACAGAGGCATGTGACACCAGCGTCTGCCTGTTAAATGGTTGGTGATGTGAACAGGGAATCCCCCGAAGACCAGACGGTCTCAGTTTAGTTCAGCTTGAGTGGTCTTCACAGGCAATGATGGCTTTTTGAAGACTTTAGACCCTGAAGCCTTGAGTTTACCAGCTATGGCTGGTCTTTACTGCAGTTTTTTTGCTACTTCTGCAGTGGAGATCACGCCAAGAGTAGATAACTAATGGCAGTATGACTGTTTTTGGAGTTTTTGCGACTTCAAAACAGATGCAGTGTTTCTGGACTGTGTTTAACCCAGGGGAGGTAAGAGGTCACAGGACTGATGATGCAGATGAAACATAACTGTGAACATTATCAGAAAAAGGTAGACCAATCTATTTATCCATAAATCAGCCTAGGCAAAGCAAATGAAGCAATTTAAGCAAATAAATCCTGTATCATCTAAGAGTAAATTATAACCTGATGCTCAGTAAACTCAAGCAAAGCCACTCAAGTTTTGATTTATATCTGTTCTTTGTTTCATGTGATGTTCAGGGTGTAATATGTTCTGTCTTGGCGCTTGTGCTTAGTTGCCCAGTTGTATTTCTGTTGTTTTCTGTCCTATACAGAACAGAACAGACACAACTTGGTAGCAGTTTGTTGACATTCAGATCCTGACAGGCTGTAGGGAGTGAGTGAGACTGAAAAAGGGAGAGAGAGAGAGACGTGCTGTAAGTACATTAACACTGGAATGAGATCTTAATACCATGAATGGTGATGCATGCCTCCCTTTACAGTTTCTCCCCAACATACACAGGAATCAAAACACAGCACTGACTCAGTGTGTGTGAGTTTATATGAGCGTGTTAGCTGTGAATTAACACCAGGAGGAGAGATAAGGAGGAGGCAGTGTTTATTCACATGTGTATTGCAGGGTCTACAGACAGAGACAGCAGAGCAGGGATGAAGATCAATATGATCTCTTGGATCCATATCTGTGTGTGCTGACTGTAAACCAGCGTTAGGAGGGCAAACAAACAAAATCCGTGCTGACCTTTATTGAGCACTTTAACAGGACTTTTACAAATTCAATAAAGTCTCCTGACCTTTGTTCCCCTCTTGTGTTGTTGATTGTGACCTGTTTTTTCCACTCGTAGCTGTGTGTGGAGGGACCCTGATGTTCTTCTTTTGTTTGTTTTTCTATGAACACACAACACCATTTCATACCAAAGACTTATAATAATATTTTATAGCAGATTACCTCAGCAAGTCAAAGAATTCAGCTCAATAAATAGTAATAATTACTGTACATTAGGGATGGGAATTTACAGTAATCCCCATACTCAATTACCCAGATTACCTAACGAACAAGTGCTTGAGTACTCGCAATTATTATTTTTTTAACCCTAAGCATAAAAAAGGAATCCATCAAACACAGACCTCCCATACCAAAATTGTAGTTTTTGAGCCTGTAAAATGACAGAAAATATAAATAAAGAAAGAATCAACAACAGAAAGTAATTTCAATTTCAGATGCATTTATTTAACAAACCAAAAACAGCCTCCTCAATTTACGTTTTCTTTAACATTCCACTGTCATGTCACCGCAGCAGCGTATACATTAATAAAAACAGGCTATATCTAGCCAGTAGCAAACAAGTAAGCTGCTGGTAACAACATAAATTTACTGTCCATACTTAAAGTTTGATGGTAGGCACTAGCCAGAAATAAAGTGAATTTACTGATTCTTGTTTATAAAGATAAGCATATCAACATGTTCAGGCGACAGCCGAGTGCAGAGGTGATTCAAAAGGCCAGCTGTTGAGAATACACTTTTGGCTGGTACAAAGGTAACCTGCAGGTATCCACCTTTTTCTTCAGAGGCCTATGGACTTCTGCCTGTGGTTATCGACTTCTGGTTGCTGCCACCGGGAAGCTAGCTCAAAACAACACACATGAAATCATTAATGAGACAGGGCTCAGTGTAAAGTTTCTTTAAAACATCTGCACCATGACTCCACCTCCGATTTTTGTTTATTTTGTCACTGTCTTGCTTTTAAAAGCTGGTTATTAGAGTGAGTATGACAGCTAGGCTAACATTGTCAGCTTTGTAGTCTCCATTGCGATGTAAACAAAACGTTCAACTGGAAGAGCAAAACCAGCAATCGTGATGAACTATGGGTAGTCAGAAAAAAGGTGGATACTAAGGTATTGTTTCACCATTAATAAATCTACTGGGGGAGTCTTAGACTGAATCTTAATTGCAGATTAATTCTGCTGTTATTGATTTGTTTTCACAGCAGATCACATGACTTTACTTTATGTGAGAGGGATTATTTTTGATGGTTATACCTCAGAGAATTATCCGTCCATTGCTGACATGTCATCAAGACATCCAAGATTTGAATACAATCCTATGGAGTTCACCTAAACTATATTAATAAAAGAAAAAAGTGATCCTACCTACTTTTTTTCTTGACTGCATTAATGGAGCTCTTGAGTTCAACATGTTAGTTTTCTGCAGCTGAAAAGCAGTGACCATTTTTAGCCAAGAGGGTAGAGCTGGAGGGTAGAGGGATTGTGACAAGCAAGCGTTGTGTTATCAAAGTCATGCAGTCATAAACTGTATAATTTTGTTAGTTGGTAAATGACTCACCCTTACCCTCATGTGTCTTATGCTGGCGACACACTAGATGATTTGAGGCCAGATTAGCCTCCTACAATGATCAAGGGTGTAACCTGATTTGAAGCCCGTCATAACTGATTATTTGTCCTAAAAATCCTCAAGTGCTTGGAGTCAATTATTTTATGGCCCCCAACCAAGTCAAACTTAGTAATATTTACAATTTCTGGTAAGAACGCCACAAGTGGAACACCCACAATAACCAAATAGAAGGAGCAGACGCGAAAGTGTTATCAACTGGATGTTACAGCTCATAAGCATGGCAGCCAAGATTAACACAACTTTACTCAGAGCCAAGGGGATTGTTGTGTTTGTTTGTATTCTGAAGTCACATTTGATCTTGAAGCTCCCATTAGATATAATGAATTGTTACCACTAACATTCAGTGTGGAGTCTGGCAGTATTAGTGGGTGAGATGATGATCCAAGGATTGTCATGTTCAAAACTGGTCAGTAATGTCCTCATGTATGTATTCTCCTGTGAGGTTTAAATCAGACCAGATCTGAAAATTGTGTAGAGTTTGGCTAACCTAACAGAGTGAGCCTGTCTCTGTGTTGGTGGAGACGGCGACTCTTTATTTGATTAAAGTAGCTTAGAGGGGAAGTGGACACATCATCCAGTTGCCTAAATCTCTCGTGGGAGAGCAGCAGGTGAAAAAAAACACTAAAGGACTATATATATAACTGATTTTCAGAAATAGTTGCCATAATTTTACCTCAAAAAAGGCAACAACAATCCTGACTTCTCTGCATACAAATACATAAACATAAACATGTCATAAACATGCTACATGTGGACAAGATCCTGACAGCAACTCTCTAAAACATCTTGAGACCAGACTTTTTATACAGCTAGTTACAGGCAAAAAACTTCAGAATATTTCCAAATTTTACATGACAAAAAAACAAAAACAAAACCAAAAAAGGCACTAACTGCATTTGAGAGGTTCAGTGACTGGAATGATGATCATTTTTGACGAATCATGATGATTCATTTAGCCACTGAAAACAGGAACAGTTTAATGTGTCTGAATGAGGACTGACTCGCACTTAAATCCCATCTCCAGTGGACACTCATGGAATTGCATGGATTTTTTTTTTTTTTTATAAAGTTATGTTTTTGGGCTTTTACACCTTTATTCTGAGAGGATAGGATGGGGACTGAGCAGAAAACAAGGAGAGAGTGTGGGAGAATGACATGCAGAAAAGAGGCCTCAGGCTGGAAGTGAACTCAGGCTACGCTGTATGGGCACACATCTTAACTGAGAGGCCAAGCCTGTGCCCACAGTTGCATGTGTTTTTATTTATTTATTTATTTATTTATTTATTTATTTATTTATTTATTTATTTATTTATTTATTTATTTATTTATTTATTTATTTAAGTTCTACATTGGTTGTCATTGGTCAATGTCTTTGTTAACAGAGATTGTTGTTTCTGCTGCCTGTAAAGGGCCAAAAGAGCAATGTAATGTCAGTTTATGTTGAAGCATGAGGGGAAATAAAATTAAATAAATGCCACAACACATCAAACTCACACCAAATCCTTAAATTCATTGATGAAAGGGAATACCATGTGAGGTTTTTAAAACACCAACTCTAAAAACACCAAATAACAGGAAGTGTCCTCGATTTAGAATTACCAACCCAATGACACACTGTCACATCCCTCATCATGTGTGTGTTACATTGGGCTTAATGTTTTTGTTTCTGTTCGTGTGTGTGGGTGTCAGCCATGAAAGAGCAACGTCTTAACCTCCTTTAACTCGCACACTGGGCCCTCTGTGTTGGCAGAGTTCAAACAGTTTAACACGGAAAGGATGTAATTGCATGACTTTAAATGCTGTTACACTATTAGAGAAAAGTGCAGATAAATCAAATTGCTGTTCGTGTGTGTGTGTGTGTGTGTGTGTATGTGTGTGTGTGTCTTGAATGAGTGTGTGTTTTGAATGAATGTTTTATAGGGCTACAGAGTCGTTAAGGAGGGAACTTGTGCTCTTGTGTAGATCAAGTGTTAAACCCCCAAAAGAAGAGATATGCTCTGGATGTCCCATTTTATGAGTGTAATCTGACCTTTTGTGGGATTGGGAGTTGTTCTTCAGGGGCACATGACTGTAATGAGGCACACAAAGCAAAAGGGCTGTGTTGAAAAAATTGGTTATCTTGGATCTGATGGGTAAACAGATTCAGAGCCCACGTCAGACTACACCTGTGGAGCCAGTTAGTGTGTTTTTCTTTTAGGAGCAAAAGAGAGAGAGAGAGAGAGAGAGAAAGCTGTGAGTTTCTTCTCACCTTTGACAGTGTGCAGAGACAGAGACACGATTGTTCCCTCAGCCGATGACTGTGTGATATAAAGCCTCATGCTTTCAAAAGACATGTGACTTATTTTGAAGAGATAAGAAGAGAGTTGTGTTCTATTTCTCTACCCCCCCTCAGTTTGTGTGTGTATGTATGTGTGTGTATGTGTGTGTTAGTATTGATCCAAGGATCCCTGCAGTGCCTGGCCTACTTGGCTAATTTGACACAGAGAGGTGAACTCATGGTTGCACCCATGAAGATACTTGGTGTAAAATTTCCTTTTTGACAGTAAGAGAAAGTGAAACGGCATAAATATGCTGCTGAACTGAAGCAGTAAGTGTAGAGTTTTGTATGAAATTTTTCCTGAGAAAATCCTCTTAACTCTTACAAATTTTAAAGTATTTAAAAACCATGAACTAAGCACAAAACAGACAAGTGGCTTCTTTTTTTCTTGCATTAGATTTACAGGTGACAGAGCTCAGAAAGATACTCTGAGAAATTAGAAAACATCTGGCACGGTGCAGAGTCTGACTTAGAAATACCAGACGAATGGAAAGAGTTGTGATTCAACACCACTCCACATACAGTAAAAAAAAAAAAAAAGAAATCTAAGCAACTGTTTTTTACTTGTTTGTAGTAAAAAAAAAACATCTTTTTAGACTTAATATGAGCCTGATAATAAAATAAAAGATGTAAATGCCTGAATTGCTTAAAAAAAGAGTATAAAAATATCTTCCAATGGTGTAAGAAAATTCTATTTGTCAAGTTTTTTGAAACAGAATAATGTCTACATTCAAGAAAATAAACAGGTACATTTGCAGATTTGTTTACTCCTTACAAGCAACTCAGGTGACATTTTGTAAAGTAAATATCTTGAATAAGTCCTTTTTTTGGCTTGTCAGGTCACTGTGGCTCATATTAAGTCTAAAAAGACTTCTTTTTTTAAATCAAAAACGCGACATATACATCTGCTTATTATGATATAAGTCTTTGCAGTGCAGGTCCGGATAACCATGGTTCAGCAGAAGACATTTTCAAATTTGTCTAAAAAGCTCATAAGCTACATGATGACTCAACTTCTACATCAAAATCTGAAATCTGTTCCTTAAGCTTGTGACCTGTTTTTAGTTGGAGTAGCGTTTACTGCTCTTGTATCAGCAAGTTTAGGTACATGCAGAAAAATCTGTCCATATAGGGAGCAAAAGCAGGCAGTACACAGAACCCCCCATAACTACACACTGCCTCCCATAGTTGGTAATCTCACACTGATTTATTTAGCTGGATAACCAGATATCAGCAGCTCACTGCTGCTTACTATCTGTTCTGTATCAAAGATTTTCAACTTGTGCAACAAATGAGCTTTAATGAGCTAAATTTTTCAGGTCTCTGCTCGAAAATTGCATACCTATAATAAAATGACTATATCTCTGTAACCACAAGGTCTATTTAAATAATTTTGGTTGCATAATAAAGGGATGTCTTAATATAAGTATATGTGATACTGGTAAAGAGTAAATGAAGATGGCACCCAGCAGAAATTTATAAAATGTAGGTTGGCCTTGAAAAAGGGCATTTTAGGATGAATATCTCTTTGAAAATGATGCAGCTGCAGCTCTTAACCCTTATCAGGCCATAGTATAATATATGGCCATTATCTCTGCGAAGGTTGACTCTGATAAATTGAAGTAGAACAAAATTAGAGAGGTTTTAGTTCTGAGATTTCAGACGAGCTTTCTTTGGGCATAATTTGGCCCCATCTGTGTCATTTGAATTTCTAATGTACAAAAACTATGTATTTCATTTGTTTATCACTGATAGTGATCAAGACATCCATATACAACAGTTTTTGTCAATTTTTTGAAGATTTATATATTCATAAACAGAAGTTTTCATTTGATAAAGCACTTTTTGTGTTTGTGATTCTTTGTCCTCTCTCTCTGATACTTTGCTGTAGAGCTTAGGCTTATATCAGTGGAATCTGCTTTCATCTGGGGTGTTGATCTTTTGTTCTGCATATAGTGGTGCGATGCCGGGTAGAGCTGGAAATGTGGCGAGTGGGTTGACACAGTGGAACTGTACAGAGTTTGATATGTCGTGATTCATTTAGTTATTTGAGATGTTTGTGGCATGTAAAAAAAGGTTTTAATTGTTGTGTGCCCCGGGTTTTGCTGTTCAATTTGATGTGAAACATCATTATGGCCCTCAGGTTCAAGGAGTAAACCACTGACCTACGACTGATATGAAGTCCAGACAGAGAGCACTACCTGTGCAGGTACACATGATGAAACAGAGTGAGTGTGTTTGTGAAAGGTGGTTTGTCTCTTTGATAACTCTTTAATAGGCTGGCGACATGTCCAGAGTGTACCCTGCCCTCACAGCTGGGTGAGGCTCCAGCTCCACTGTCCCTGAATGGAAAAAGTGAGAATGGATGGTTGGACAGAGTCTGTCAAATGTTGGTCAGAGCCGGTGACTTTTTCTGTACCAGGTTTGTGTGCAGTTTGGAAATCAGATATACTGTAGGTTTAACATATGGTGCAATGACATCAAAACAACATTAATATTGTATCATTTGCGTTTACTAAAATCAAACTGAAGTTAAGAGTTTGTTGTCAAGAAAACTCTATAAGTATTATTGTAAAACTAAACAGACCATCTATTATCATCCCTTTCTAATGACTCGCTCTCTTTTTACTCCTTTTGTTATATCTTTAATGTCTTTCAAAGCAACTGTTTTCAAACTAAAAAAATCAACTCAACTCAACTTTATTTATAGAGCACTTTGAAAACAACCACAGTGCTGTACATAAAGGCATTACAAATAAATAAAACAAAATAAAAATAAAACAATAGCACTAAAATAGTTGTTTCAATGTTTTTAAAACTATTCAGAACAATAAAACAGTACTTAAAAACTAAAAACAACCCATATAAACACTAAAAACAGAAGCCGAGTCTCAAGATGGGTTAAAAGACAGGGAATAAAAATGGGTTTTAAGATGACAGCTTGTCTTATGTGGAATGGATGATCGTTCCACAGTTTAGGACCGGCAACAGAAAAGGCCCTGTCCCCTCTGAGCTTCCGTTTGGACCTCGGTACCTCAAGGAGCAGCTGATCAGCTGACCTGAGGCACCGAGCAGGAGCGTGGGGGTGAAGGAGCTCAGAGAGGTAGGATGGGGCCAGACCATTTAAAGATTTAAAAACAAAGGAAAACAAAAAAATATGATATGATCTCATTAGAAAGCCTTTTCTTGATATTTTATCCTTTTGATTTTGAACCTTTCTCTGTTGTCATCAGCCTGTCATATGAATGTGATTGATTTCATCATAAAGTCCAATGAGGCTGTATGAAAACAGGAACGCGTGTGTGGCATCTGTTTTTTTTGCAGTCCACAGCTTTGATTTCAGGATAAGACATAAGTGCATGATGTTATTGTGATGTAGTTGAAACTGGTTATGAAGTGACAACCTTTATGCTTCTTTTATGTTCAGGAGGAAACCACAGGAGACAAATCAAAAGCACAATTTAACTCAGGAGTAAACAAAGACTAAAAGTTCTTTGTGTCAAAATATGTTAAACATGATATTTTTATGGGACCTTTCTTGGCATGGTGCCACCTTTTATCATAACCAGTTTGATAAAAATTATGAAGCAATCTTTTGCGTTGAAATACATTATTTCCATACCAAACAAACACTTGCTGTGATGGATGGGTGGCTTGTAGTAACAGTGGATCGGCTGATGAAGAATGGATTCAGGTTTCAAAGAATCCTGTGAGTTACTCAGAGATAGACTATAAAAAACTTCTGAAGTCAATAAAATGATTTCAGAGTCAGTCTGTCGGAAAACGAAAGACCGGAGCAACAGGTTCAGCGGAGAAACAGCATGTTCAGTGGACTTCTGCTGAGGCAGATTCTATGCTGCGAGGATCTGAATAAATAGAGCTCAAAGGAAAAACAGTCCCTGTGTGACTGACAAACAAATTGACTAAGACTTCTGTGGAAGCAGGACATAGACGGAGATATCTGCAGGTTAAAAAAGGAACTTTTTGTTACACTTTACATGGTTAGAATGAGTATTGTCAAAGACAACATCAGAATCTCTAACCTGAGTGCAGGTGTCTTGTTAATGCTGTTCTGATATCCATATACATTAATCATGGAGACAAGTAGTTGTGTACTCAAGTGGAGATCAGGCAAATTGGACAAATGGAGTTGTGTATCATCTGCAAAAACTGAAATGGCTCCAGTACTACGCTCTGTTGAACTCCCTAATTAACCATGAAGCTGTGTTGATTGTAATACTAGATCTTAATCTAGCCAGTATATTAATATGCAAACAACAACAACAAACAAACAAACAAACAAAATGCAGCAGTGGTCCACATTTATTCTCAGAGCTATCAGGTGCAAGTTTTTTGGCATCTAAATATTCAGAAAAATGAACACTTGGACGTGCTAGGATCTGTGTTAGTGAAAGAAAGCCTGTTTGAGGAAAAACATTGAACATGTATTTGAATTTCCTTGTTCTCCTTGTTAGCTTGGCCTGTGTTTGTCTGTGTTTGTTGTGTCCTGTCTGCAGTTAGAAGCCCAACCTCTGGCAAGTTTCATTAATGCCACAGTGCAGGGGTTAATAAAGATGAAATATTGTCAAAGATGACGGTGAGGACGAGGGGACAGCTGCTAAGAGAAGTTTGCTGGTGATCTTAACTGGAGCCATGCCTGCATGGAGTTTTGTGCAAAGGCAGATTGGAATTGTTAAAAGATAAGACAAACTTTTTCCTGTGAGGGCCACATAACTCTCCTTCTCTGATGGGGGGCCGGGGTCCGTTTGTAACAAAAAAAAGTGTGACGATTGCAGGGGTGTCTAAACGTAAACATTTATTGTTTTCCAGAAAGCTGCACATAACCAAATATTAATAACCCTTTTCTGGGATCCAAGAGATAAACATGGGTCATTTAGAAGTATTATTGAGCATATGATTTTCTGTTTAAAGACTGAAGTGAATGTACGTAAGAGGAACCAGAGAGGCATGTTTGATGATATTATGATGGTTATAAAAAACTGACTTGACTTTGGAAACTATGATGAACAGGGTTTTTTTTTTTTTTTTTAACAGTTCTGTTTTTTTATTTGCCCTCTTTACATTTTCACTGCAGTGAAGTGTGTTCCAGTAATTCTGATCCTCTGGGGCATTTCCTTATGAATAAAAAGTCTTCAGCAGCTGAGAAATAATTTTGGGGGATTTCGAATTGAATTATTTTATGAACAATAAGTTCATTGTTAGTGAAGAACTTCTCCACGCGTCAGCCTAAACCCCTGAGCTGAAGTAGAACTGGCTGTTATCGAAGAGTTTTCTCCTGGGCAAATGAGAAAACTCATATTTTCAGCGGTTCTGGAAAATTAAGTGGAAAGAATTATTTTTATTGCAGCAGAGCATGAGCACTGGAGTGAAGTTTAGGAATACTTTATGGCGACTCATGGTGACTATATCTCTTATGACTTTGAGCTAAGTCTTAATGGATAAGAAAAGTGTGCTTTGAAGAGCAGAGGGGACCTCATGTGTTCAGCAGCTCTAACACCTCAGACAGCTGACCTGTACTGCGCAGCATCCAGGCTCCAATAACATCGCCATCACAAGATGTCAGCATCATGGGTATTTATGGTGCTATTCATGTACAAGAAGAAGGTGGTGATGCTTTGTCAATCCTTCTATACAGTCAATATTATCAACATTTGGCACCACAAAAGAAATTCTCCTTCACTTTATCTTCAACTTTTAGCTTTCTCTAGTCGCTGATCATTTGTGTCATGATTCTTTGACACAGTGGACGACAACTTGTATCTTTGAGGCTTCACATGGATCGTGATTGGAGCCCAGCAGAAGATTTAGACATGTGTTGCACTCTCTCCTCTCTCTCTCTTTCTTGTATTGAGCATTTCTCCCCTTGTCATCTTTGATTCTCTTTCTTCAGGCACTTATCCTCGATCTCTACACTGTCAGAGTTCCTGTAAAGATTGGCCTGCACCTCCTCCTGTTGACTCCGCCTAACATCTCAGTCCGATAGTTCAGCTTTACCCTCCCTACCTCCGCCTTTCACTTCATTTCCCACCTTCTCCTCCCTCTCCATTCTCCACACCTTTACCAACTTAAAAAGGGTGGAGAGCAGCAGCTCCAGCCAGTGGGGTGTATGAGGGAGGCTCTGGTGTCAGCGAGCAATCCTTGTAACGCCACCATCACACATCAGAGGCTGTATATGTGTGTGTGTGTGTGTGTGTGTGTGTGTGTGTGTGTGTGTGTGTGTGTGTGTGTGTGTGTGTGTGTGTGTGTGTGTGTGTGTGTGTGTGTGTGTGTGTGTGTGTATGTGTGGATTGTTCCCGCTGTTCCTGCTGTGCCTCAGGGCAGGGAATTTTAAATCAGCCGTCCAAGGAAACTGATGCCCCTGAATATTTGAATATTTATCCTGTATCAGAAGCTGGGATATTAATGAGGGAGCTGTGACTGAGCGTGTTAAAGAGGGAGAGACAGAGATGGAGTTTTGAGGGTGGAGACAGGCAGATGGTGTGCCTACTTCTCTGTTTTCATGTCATAGCTGGATGAAAAGCACATGAGCTCTGCCTAGTGTTTCTCCCTGGGAATTACATAAGACTGAACACGTCTGACAAGAACCCAGTGATGTTGTGATGACATTATTCCCAGCTCATCAGGAGTCTTGTCACTTTTTTTTCTAACCCACTTTTGGGCTGTAGTCTCTGAAAAAGCAGCCAAAGCAGAGTGCAAGATGGAAAAATCTGCAGCAGATCCCTCTAGCAGATGACACAGCTTTGAAAGCATGAGGGTGAATAATTTTTGGCATCGTTTTAAACATCTAATGATGGTTCAATTCTATGTTTACTCACTCTTTCAGTAACAAGACGGGAAATACTTACAGGCGACAGCTTTACAATGTTAAGCTAAACTAGATTTAACGAGGCTAAAAAGAATTATTTCTTTTAATTTTTTTGTTTAAGTTATGAACTCATAACCAGTCAGTCTATAAAGGAGGTTTGGAGTTTTAAATGAGTTTGTAGTATTTTGTGGTATTCAGCAGAACTGACTTGGTGGAGGCGGCTGACATTATTTGTGACTATGAAAAAAGGGAAAACGTTGTTGTTGTACATTAAAGTGTTTGTATTGATACCAGTTCTTGATGGAGAAAACTTTTCACGAATGGAGGATCATACTTATCATACATCTGGGGTCTGTAGATTTGATAAATTTGATCAAATGTTCTCATTTGTGGGCACCAAGGTTGTCACAGTTAATGAAAACTAATGAAATAATTCAAATGAGAGGTGCAAAAACAAGGTTTTACAAAAAAAACTACAACTAACTTAAACTGTACTGAGTTGATGAAGCTAACTGAAATAAAATTAAATTAAAAAAGAAAATGTCTTCATTTTTCATCTTTGACGATCCATCTCATACATAAACTCATTCCTGATATATAACCGTGACCTGGAATCTATGTGGATAAACTGACTGTTTTGTTTTTTTACCATCCGCCCAAGGGTCAGACAGAATAACACTGAATGAGACATTTTTATTGTTCTTTGTCCTCATTGAATACATTTTTAAAATGGTATGATGTCTTGAGTTTTTATTACGCATGTACTTTTTCTGACATTTTTGAATCTCACCCCTGACAACTATCCCATGTTGCAAAAAGACAGAAGCTAAGGCCCCGTCTAAACGACAACGGTATTAGGATGAAACGCAAAAGTTTTGTTGTTTCGGCCTCTCGTTTATACGGAAACACCGTTTCAGCTGACCTAAAACTTTTTTAAAAACTCCCTCCAGAGTGGAATTTTTCTGAAAACGCTGCAGCCTCTGTTGCCGTATAAATGGCAAGCCGGCATTTTCAGTGAAAACGCTGAAGTCACAATCCATTTTGCGCATGCGCATTCCACTTTCGTTGTGGGAACATTTACGAACTGGCAACAACAACGGTTCAGTGGCGGGCTTACTCGGTTGTGCTTGTGATGCTGAATCTGCTGACTGCCTCTCAACAAAATGTTCATCTGTTGCTCCACTTCTGCACTCAGATAAGACGCATTTAATATAGATGCCAGATGATCAGCCCACCTCTTCTTTGGCGGCAGACTACCAAAAAACTCTACAGTTATATCGCCACTTACAGGCGTTGTTGTGTAAACGGGGTTGTGTAAACGGGGCCTAACACTGAAACTAAACTCAAACGCATTTTCAGAAAACAGAAAACTAAACTAAACTTAGAAATCTGCTTAAAACAAATGAAAACTAAACTGAAAATGAAAACAATGTCAAAACAAAATAAAATTAAAAACTAAAGAAACGTGCAAAACTGTAACCACGGCAAATGGTACCTTTTATAATGAGGCTTTAGATGTACTTTAAGTTTTTAACCCCTGTCCCAATCCAGACCAGCTGTTTCTCCATCTTCAGTCCTGTCACTGCGCAGATCGTCTCTTTGTTCTAACTTTTATCACCTGGCTGTGTTAAATACTTGATTCTAATTGTTTAAATTCTAACAGTGATCAATTCTAATGTGCAAAAGCAACACCATGATCACAAGTTATATTCTCAATAAACATATAATCAGTCACATTTTACCTCTGCCTGTTGACCCTGTGGCAAAAATGCTAGGATCTTCAGTTGTTAGTTCTCATCAGTGTCTTAATTTATGAATCATTTAATGTACTGAATTCTTCTACATTGCTGACCACCCTGTAATCATTCACTTCCCATTTATCAAATATTAAAGTGAACCCGTTTGAGGTAGTTTCATCCACAGGTCTGTGGTGATTAACACATTGATACAATGTTGGTTTTCATGATGTGATTGCCCGCTGACATTTGTAGACGCCTACTGTATTGTACGTCGTGTGGTCGAAGTCCTGCAGCATTGTTTGAAGTTCTGTTGAACACAAAGTGAGCATTATTATAAATCAGTTTCATTTAACTCAAGTCCAAAACTCAAACCTGAGTCAAAATTAAATCCTGATTTTGGGGACTTGTGACTGGACTCAGGCTCAAGTGCAGATGTTTTGAGCTTGTACTTGGACTTGTACTTTGATTGGAAAGATGGAGGAGTAGAACTGCTCGCTGACAGAGACTGTTTTATTATCTTTCTAAACTTTTTTGAAAATTATAGATTGGGCCCTTCTAGTTTATTCCAAGAGCAAGGGCTGGCTCATGTGTTTTCCTGCCTGCACGTTCATGTGCCATTTTATTCAACTACAGTTCCTGCCAGGATGTCTAAAGATGCGTGTGTAAATTTTGCCTTTTAGTTTCAAATGTTTTATAGTAAATGCGAAGAAGAGCTTTGCAATATGCAGGAAAACAATCAGCCATTATGCTGTCCCAGAATACAGCAGCAGCTTTTTATGATCATCTCTGATAAATTTAAATCTATGAATGCAGCTAAAATGTTTGTTTTTTTTTTGTCTCATCTCCAAATCAGTTGATCCACTTGAGATGTTGGCCAGTCTGTTAATAATTACGAATGCTCTGAAAAGGAGTCTTGACCTGGAAATCCTTTACCGCCTCTCAGAATAACCTGGCTCCACCAGACGCCCCCAGAACCGGCCCACTCGCCCAAACAATTTATCCCTGTCAGACGATGGCCGATGTGTTCAGAGATTGGGGCCAAATAATAAATTATGTTGAGTTTGGTTTCACAAAGAACTTGAACTGGGACCTGTCTCATGGGTAAAAGTTCAACCCAGTTAGCCATCCCAACCTATTTCTTCCATTGACTTAGATGCTCTTTATCCCGGGGTGCACAAAAAAGGGACCATAGAAGGTTTAAAGAAAACACAGAAATGATGTAGGAGGTTAACCATTGAGCTTCACAGGTTGTAACAGACAGAGGAATCTTTTCATCCTGCTTTTGGAATCAGGCAGTCTTAATTGAAAGATAACATGTTTTTCCCAAAATGTGTTTCTGTTGCTCCAGTAGACCCAGAGGGTGTGAAAAGGTCACTCAGACCCTGCACAGATGTCTCAGGAACATAAAAGAGCCTCTTCGGTGACACATCTTTACTTTTCGTGACTCCTGCAGTCAAAGAAACCAACATGTGGAACAAATCTCCACTCCCTTTATCTCCTTTAGCATTCACTCTGTTGGCCTGTTCCCGTCTTAATGAAACAATGGAGCAGCATTACCAGCGGCTCATCCTTGTGATCCTGTCTCCCCGGGGTCCCAGTCCCCTTCCAGTGCTGTGTGAATGTAGGTCGACTGTGCTGTGATTTAGCGGCTGGTTGTTTGTTTGGATGAGGAGTTTTAGCTCAGATGAATCATCGGCTCAGGCACACGAACATGTTTACCGATGTAGCAGACAAGAACCGCAGGCGCCTTTCTCTGATTATCCTGTTTATGGTGACAGACAGCCAGGTGACAAAGTTCACCGTAAAAAGTGTGGCAGAGTAGCACGTAAAGTGTTTGTACTTTCACCAGTTTCTCATGTGCTTTTCTTTCAGTTCTCACATTAAAAAAACAGAGTATGAAAAAAGCAGAAATACGAAGGTTCCCAAAGTCCCACAGTTAAAGGCCCCGTTTATACGACAACAGTTTTAGGATGAAACGCAAAAGTATTGTTGTGTTTCAGCCTTTTGTTTACATGAAAACACAGTTTTAGCCGACCCAAAATGCAACTTTTTTAGAGCGCCCTCCAGAGGGAAATTTTTCTGATATAATACGCTGTAGGCTCCGTTGCCGTGTAAACTGCAAGCCAGAGTTTTCAGTGGAAACTCTGATGTTATGCTCCGATTTGCGTGTGTGCATTCCACTTTTGTTGTGGGAACTTTTAATTCCCATGTGCGAACTGGACTACAACAACGGTTCAATGGCGGACTACCATGTTGTACTTGTGCTCCTGAATCTGCTGACTGCCTCTCAACAAAATGTTCATCTGTTGCTCCACTTCTTCACTCAGATAAGACACATTTAATATATACACCGGACAATCAGCCCGCCTCTTCTTCAGTGGCAGGCTACCAAAAGACTCTACAGTTATATCGCCACCTACAGGCCTGATATGCATACTACAGCGTTTTCAATCCCTCAGCGTTTCCGTGTAAACAGATTTTTTTTCTGCTTTTTGTGTTTCTGAGTGAAACGTTGTTGTGTAAACGGGACCAAAGTCTGCTGCTGTGACTTTGAAAAGTATGGATGGAAAAAAGTCTGCAACACACAGTATACATTCTTATTGAAATAATTGTGTCTAAATCACAACTTTAACCTTAAACTGAGTCACCGTGACAACTCACAATGGCAGCAGATCTATGTGGAGTGAGGAGGAAAATGGGTCCTTTCAAACTTAAAGTGTGTTTTCTTTTTGTCCATCACCCGCTGCAGACAGGGTCAGCTTTACTGCAAAGTTTTGCACCAACACTGCTCTTGGTCTCCGCTTTGTTCAAAGAGTTTCAAGACTTTACTTTTTTTGTTGGATAATCTTTTTTATTTTAACTACTCCAACAAACCTCCCTCTGTAGTGACTCAATCAGCTGTTAAGGTCTGTTGGCTTTGAAAGAGACAAAAATACAACCAAACTAAAAGAATGAGAGATGGTAGTGTCCATGACATGCTGTTCACTGTGGACAATAGAGGACACTGTAATTATTCAGAGTTTAAAAGAAGAACAAAACTCAACAGACTGAAACAGAGAAGGCAGTGACTACTGTGTTCACTGCTGAGGAAGCTGAAACATAAGTGAGTTCTTGTTGTGTGCTACTTTACTCCAATTGTGAAAGGACACCTGCTGACTTCTTCGCTTTTATAAAGCCTCTGTGTTATCGAGCATCTCAAAAAGTTTTTAGGAAATTGTGTGCTTTTATACTTTTTTTCCTACTATTTTGACACAGGTCACTGACGATTCACCGGCTTTTGGCCCCATCTTTAAATAGACACTGAAAGAACTGCGGTTTTTGATTCCCAAAGTATGAGGCAACGCCTCCATGTGAGGTGTGATGGCACTGCAGGGCAACCACGAGTGATCCTACACTTGACCGTTTGTGATTATTTTGTTGCGTCACAAATGATTTCAGATCTTCACGGATCACTTCTCTGATTATGAAATAAAACTATGTGAATGTTTACTAAATGCAGACTACATCTGAACAGGTTGCCGCCAATTATGACTTATCAGTTATTTTGTCTTTCTCGTGTCCATACAGATGAAAAACTGAACCACCTGTTACCCTCCTCATCAGCACTTAGGGTGAGTTTTTCACACTCTATACAAACAACTGCAGAAGCAGTAATCAGAATAACTTTATCATAAAATTTTTAGATGACATGCTTAGTTTGAGTCTTTTGTGTGGTGATGTTTGCCCTTCTGTCTGTCAGTGAAGTTACCTCATTTCAGGCTTGGTGTGAGAAACATCATCTCAATCTGAACACAAACAAAACTAAAGAGATGATATTTGACCCGAGGGCAGTTAGATCACATGACGCTGTTTTAATCAGTGATATAAAATGAGCAGGTAGACTCATATAAGTATAAAGGCATTCAGATGGATAATATGTTGATGTCTTGTGTGCCAAACTGGCTCATAGACTGCATTTTCTTCACAGACTCAGATTGTTTAGTGTAAGTACGAGTGTGATGCTGACTTTCTACAATGCTGTTATGGGAAGTCTGATCAGGTATTGGATGGCAGCCTGGTTTGGCTCTCTATCTGCTCAGTGCAAACTGAAGATTGATAAAATGTTTGAATACACTGCAAAAACTGATGTCTAAGCAAGTGTGTTTTTGTCTTATTTAAAGTAAGAATTGTCTTATTATACTTGATATGAGCCACATTCAGCAGACGAGTCCAGGAACGTGTCTTATTTCAAGATATTAAAAGACAAAAATAAGGTCTGAATTACCTGCAACAAGTAAAAAAATCTGCCAGTGGGGTAAGAAAAAATTTACTTGTCAAGTTTAGAATAATGTCTAAATACAAGAAACTTTCACTCACTCCACTGGCAGATTTTTTTTAACTTGTTACAAACAATTCAGAGCTGATTTTTGTCTTTAAATATCTTTAAATGAGACGTGTTTCTGGACTGGTCTGCTGAAAGAGGCTCATATTAAGTCTAAAAAGACATTTTTACTAAAAATAAGACAAAAGCACTTCCTAAGATTTTGGAACTATTGTTTTCAACCAAGCACAACAAATCTTGAGGGGTTCTTCTCATGTTCGTTATTTTGAATATAAATTATTGAAACATGTTGCATGTATGGACACAGAATGATATCAGCCCTTTCAGCTGTCTCAGAGTGAAGACAAAAACAGAAAAGCATACATCCTCCAATGTTAGATTTTTGCATGGATCTCACAAAACTACACGACTTTTCATCGTCCTGCTGTCAGTGTAACATTTCTTCTGTCTCCTGTACAGACTTTCTGTGATATTTGTCTCTTTCTGAAATTTACTTTGGAAAGACCTCTGATGTTTGTCAGGTACATGACTTCTTTAAAAGCATCTTTTGACATTTCTTCGCAGGATCCTTTGCCTCCCTGTGTTTGAAATCTTCACTCTGTCAGCCTGTTGTTCACAGACCTGACATGGATGTACAATTTATCACAATATTCACCACCGGCACATTTTCAAATTGCAGAAAGCTGCACTTTTTTCCTGCCAGAGAGAGACATTTCAGACAGCTTCCTGAACAACATTGATGTAATGCAGAATCTGCAGCCCGTAAACAATACGTTTTCAGGAGGGAGAATCATCCATTTTACTCAAACTAAGCACCCGGGCATTTTCTGAGCATCTTTCAAAAGCTGAAAAAGAAAAACTGCTCTGTTGTACTCCAGCACATATCTCAGCTGTAATACTGAGCACAAAGGAATGGCAATCGGCCTGTGATTTTTTTTCTTTGTCAGCACTGTGCAGCCCAGAAGAAGCACAATCCTTGTTCCAAATGGATCAACAGACCACGATAGATCTGTCTCCTTGTCTACACTTCTATCCGCCTGTCCATTTATCCTTCCATTTATTCACCCGTGTGTTGTGGCGAGCAGTGTTTTCATCTGAGAAACGGCTGAAAGAACAAAAAAACAAGGAGAGAGGGGGGGAAAAAAGCAGAGGGCAGGGTGTTTGGAGCAGAGCAGAGCCTTATCCCTCTGACACAAAAGCTCACTCTGATCCCTGCAACACAATAGAGCCAGCCCTCTGCACCCTTGGGCCAGGCAGCAAATAATACCCATAATGCAGCATGTCTGTGACTGCTGGAATCCCCTGTGGCAACACTTGTCCAGCTTGTAGAGGACTGTGCCAGAGACGTGATGCCAGGCAGCAGACTATAATGCCCACTTATACTGTAGATGCCAAATCCTGGCACAAGTCAGGCATTGTTTTTCTCTCCTTCAGCTCACGTTATGGACAGTGAGGGATGATTTTTAAACATTAATCGACTCTGATGCTAGCTGCTTTTGTTTTTCTTATTTATTCCTGTTTTCAGTATTGTTGTTATGAGTCCTCAAAACTTTCTTGTGAAGGGTCAGCCAGATGTATATTATCAGATTTTCCTGGATGATACTGACAACAAGATGATCAATGAAACCTGAGAATGGACTTTGTCCAGCTCATATCATGATCATTCACTCAGACACTGAAGAAAATAATCTTCTAATGTTTTATTTGTATCACAATAATCTAAAGCTCTTAACAACCTGTAACTTTATTGCCCTGAAGAAGCCCAACGTCTTACTGAAACATTAAAAATATATTTCCATCAGCTTGCATATTAAGAAATGAAGTCATGAGAGCCTGTTTATTGCAGTCTTACATACTGTATGTGTCATATAAACAGACAAACAAAAAAAGCTAAGAAGGCAGTTTGTTTAAAGACAGTGTTTGTAATCAGATTTAGATACATTTTTTGTTGTTCTAGTTAAAATAATCTTTATGTCCAGATGGCAATCAATACATGATGACCAACCAATCCTAGCGTTTGGCTTCCAATTTGTTAAATCAATCAAATCCTGTCCTACCGTTCTGTCTGCCTCCTGTGCATACATTTCTCCAGCGTGGACTGGCCCTGATTCAATGCGCATAACCAAGAGGGATCCAAGTATGTTGGAGACTGGCAGAAAAACTACCTATACCCCGATTACTGGTAACGTAGTGCAAACAAAAACTATATGCTGAGGTCCAGTTTGAGTCTGTGGTTTTGAATCAGTCACGGTCATAAAATCCCCATTTCTTTTTAAGTGTGTACTCAGCATACACAATCTCATTTTAATATTATGAAAAGCTGACAGCATATCCACTATCACATCATATGTATGCCCTGAATCAAATATGCTCTGATAACAGGGATGAGGTTTTTGTCACTGGTAGAGCTCATGGTTCAAAATATACACAAGAAGGCTGCATCCCATTCCAGTTAAAAAGACAGAGGTACATCCATCCAAACAGCAACGAGCCATGTCATAGTGGGCACCTTCCTTTTCCGTTTTCTTTTGTGTTCGTTTTTTTTTTTTTTTTTTTAATTATTATTATTAGTTTTTATGTTGTTTTTTTGTTGTTGCTGCTTTTTCCTTGCTCCCCCCCCCCCCCCCCCCCCCCCCACAACGTCATGTTTTGCTCTGTTTGTAGTGAAGGTTACAGATTCCTGACATTTTATCATTGATGAAAAGTACAACGTAGCATCACGCTGTTGTTCTTTGTGTTGCACATTTATGTTTGAAGTCAGCTGATGTCGTGAGGCTCATTTAGTCATACTCCGACATACCGCCACCAATGTCACTAAAGAATTAACAATTTATTAGTCCATTTATTATCCTGATCCACTCCTTTGTTTGTGATATTAAATGTTTTATTCTGCAGTCTGGTCGACCTTTTCTGCTGGTACTGTTTGTGATCTCGCATTACTAAAGTGTTTTTCTCTTGACTGCTGCTGCAGCTGCTAGCTAAAGTTAAGGCAAACTGAGTCAATGTAAATATCTGTCATTTTGTTTATATATTGATTTGTGTGGTAGCTGCAGCAGAGTTAACTTAGAGGTAGTTTCACTTTGTGTCTCGTCTCCTTCGTTGTCTGTTTCATTGTTTAGATCTGATTTATTCAGAGCAGAGATGATTGTCACATCAACAATAACGTGTCATTGAATCTCATGCTGCTTCAGATGAAGAAATAACAGTCACAGCAGTAATGTGTCCCCTGGTGAGGCTTCCTAAATAAAAGAACAAGGCGTGCACGCGCGCACACACACAGAGTTCACTTCAACATTTCCCTCGAGCTCCCATCATCTCCTCAAAAACCATTCTGATGAGGGAAAACTGGGAATTTACCCGCAGAAATAAAAGAGCAGCTACATGAGGGATTCCCATGAATAAATCATTAATCATTGTTTGTGGGAATCAGGGTGAACATGTGTGTTTGAAATAAACTGGGCAGTCCCTCAGAAACAACACTGTGCTACATCTGTGGCCTGAAAGTTTAGGGTTGACAATTTGTGAAGACAGAAACTCGCAGATCGCTTTCAACTGGGTCGAGCTGTGGAGGGCTGGTGTGTGTTACCACAGCGCCACCCGGTGGTAAAAACAACAGACTACACTGGAAGGGTTGTTTTTCTCTTTTATTCCAAATATTCAAGGCTGCAGCACATTTATATGTATGACAAAATTGCACTGGCTTACACTTTGGCAGCAACTGCATCTTGAATATACAAACATTCACACACACACACACACACTCACCCACAAACAGCCGCCAATAATATATTCGCTCTTAACCAAAGCTCACATAGAAGCACAGCGTGCAAATACTGTTCATGAAAATATACCTGGCATGAACCATGTTCAGTGGTTTTAATGTGTGTCAGCAATAAATAAAGCACCTCTGGGAGCTGTGAAGTCCCATTGGTCCAAAAATAAAGCAGTGTGATGTAACATGTAGGCTAACATAGCATCTGTGTCATGGGTCTATACAGTATATGATAACAGGACCCAGGGAGTGTAGAGCAGACCCCCAGCTGCCTCAGGTTATATTTACTGTCTGCATTCACTGGAATGAGGGACCATCAGTCTGGCCTCATATGGGCATGTGATCCGTCTCTGAGCACCCACACTGTACTGTAGGCTGTGATTCATTACAGCAGACTGGCATGTATTCTTGGCTCTCGACTGTGAATTCACCAGAGACTCTTAGAATAAATATTTACCCCTTTCAAAACATTCATATCCCAATTTAGAAATATAGAAAAGAACCAAAAAAGGCGAGATCACAGTCTGTTCGTGGACTCAAATACAAACAAATATGTCTTTTTTTAAAAGGGAATGATCACTGTGATTGTCAGCTGCTCTCTGACGACCCCAGTCTAATACGACTTGGGAGCAGCCAGCCTGTATCAAAAGATAAGGCACTCGCTTTGGAGAACACTTTAAGGTGTAAGAAACTGAACAAAATGCCTCATGAAAGAAAGTCAGACTGTTCAGAAATTTGAAATTTCTCTCCCGTTTTGTGAATTTAAAGGGTCACTGTCAATTTTAAATGAGCTTTTAAGCTTAACATAGCACTTGGATGAACTGCAACATCAGATATGAGTGTCTTCCACACTTGCAACAGGCTTTATGCGACATGCAGCCCAAGCAGAAGGCAGGCAGACTCTCGTGCCATCCCTTGTGTGTGGGTCTACATCAATATTGTCCTCCCTGTGCACTGGTTCCATTAAGGATCCCCATCCTGCCATTCCCCATTTTTGGTCCTCTCTGCTCTTCTCAGAGCGTGCACCCACACTCGTCCCATTCTGTCAATCACACATCAATCTTCTTCAGCTGCTCGTAAGTGAGGAAGAACTGGAGGCAGTGTTAAGGAGCGGCAGAAAGGCGAGTGGAAAATTTTCTGATGAGGCTCACCGAGGAGTTCTGACTCTTTCTGTGCTCGAGCTCAAAACCTCCCTTGTTACCGCTCCCTTGTTACGTCCGTCTGCTGTAACAAATCAATAATCTCATTACACTTTTCAGGCCTGGTTGGAGCCCACTGACAAGCTGCCAGCACTTCACTTTCCCCTGAAACTCTTTTGGTAGTTCATACTTCACTCTGTCCCTCTCCATTTACCCCCCTCATCCTACCCCACCCCCCCTCTGAGGGGGCAGTAGGGTTCTGAGGCAGTAGTTTCAAAGTTACATAAGAGAGTTAGCTAGCATTATGAGATTAGCTCTCCTCTACTCAAGCATAGCCTGGAATCCTGGACGTCACTGAGTGGATAACAGAATTTACTGGTTTCCCGCCGAAAGCACTGAAAATGTTGCATCACAGAGGATTTTCTGTGTGTAAACAGACTAATGAGATGTTTAAAGGATACGATGATGTTCCACGGCCCCAGACGGAGCCAGTTGGGGAAGAACCCTTTGTAGAGTGCCATGAAGCCCTCAGAGCGCCACGTCTGGAAAAAAACAAACAAGTTAAAGATCCGTTTTATCTGAATCTCCTCTGATGATTGTTTAAAGTCTTCTCTGGGCATTTCTGATCTGGGACTGGGAAAACAGCAACAAGACGGTTTAATCAAAGAGTTTAACCACATGATATAAATCTGATGGAACAAAAACTACAAATTTTTGAGTATGTTAGCAGCAATAGATGTAAATGAAGACATGTGGTCGAAATAGATGAAAGTCACGAGCGAATGCTGAGTTTGAGCCATGAAGGGCCCGAGGTTTGAGTCCTTTGTGCTGTTCATGGTGCCAACCAGTAACAGCAGATCTTAGATGATAAGCTGTGACTGAGTTTTGCATTACAGCACATCTATCTATCTATCTATCTATCTATCTATCTATCTATCTATCTATCTATCTATCTATCTATCTATCTATCTATCTATCTATCTATCTATCTATCTATCTATCTATCTATCTATCTATCATTGAGGCTTTTACATGTCATACTTAAAAAAAAACATTTTCTGACAAACTGCTTGTCACTATTGCAGTGGTCATCTTAAAATTCAATTTAAATTAGCGTCGCAAAGGGGTGTAAGTTTTCCATTTAACCTCAGGAAAGTTTCCATGGGTATTTTAGTGCTGGAATTTTGGAAGTTTTCAAGGTTTTATTGCTGTCAACTAAATTTTTCTAGAAATTCACAAACTTTTGTCTCTGAAAGTTTGAAAACCTGATTCAAACATATTGCATTACACGTTTTTATGCATGTTTGCTTATAACAAAACAAAATGTTTAATATTTATATATTTACGTATATGACCCGGTAAATGCAGTCAGTATAAATTCCAGAAAATTTGTGTTAATTTTTGAAAATACACAAAGAAAGTTTCCAGAGTTTTGCAACCCTCATTTCATTACATAAACAAACAAGATGACAGATTAGTCATTAGATTAGTGAAACTGAAGCCATGCAGCAGTGTTGTAGCTGGTTCAAGTCTGCTGTTAATTTCACAAACAGGTTTAGTTTCACCTGGAGACCTCTGGAAATCTTAACTAATCATCTGTTGAATACAAATTGTGGAGGACATCTGGTTCTTTAAATCCTTTTCAAATCAACCATCTCTTTGATGTGCAAAGTAAATATTTTTACCGTCATCTGTATTTCAGGACACATGAAGGTCTTCTGTTCATATGAATCCAGTCCAAATGAGAATCTCAGTCATTTGGGTTGGGAATTTTTTTGGTTTTTTTTCTTCCCTTCTTCCTGTCAAAAATGATCTGTCCCCAGCATTTAGATGCTAATTCATCTGGATCATTTCACTAGACAGCATGGAGACCTTTTTGCAGACAGATTTGACTGAAGATCCAAATGGCCAAGAGAAGAGATTAGATGATCAGCATGCTTAGCAGCATGAAAGAACATTTTCTCTCTTTCAAACGGATCAGTTGTCTCCGTAGTGCTAACAGTGAGCATAAATCCAGGCGAGGGGAAGTGTACCTTGTTTCTTTTTTTGAACGGAATTACAGAAGAAGGCGGCATGTTACTGATTTCTGCTTGGAAACCACCAATCACCTCAGCAGACACTTTCAAATCAATACTCTGAATATTGAAATTAGAGGGGGAAGCTAAGTATTTGGGCTCATAACATTGGTTATAAACTTTGTCCTTTCACTTCTCTTAACGCACATTTTTAAGGAAGTTCATCACATATGCACACGGTTTTTTTTTTTTTTTTAAATTTGTAACAGGTTGTATGCTGTTAAGTGTGATGCTGACCCCAGAGACAAGGTGTGTGTCATGCAGCACTTCAGTGTCTGCAGTCAGAAATGTCAATAAATGTCAATGTAGTCCACCAAACACTGACATCAGAGGATAATTCACACATAACCAGAGGTCCCTACAAAAAACTGACCTCATGGGATTAACTTCTGGTGATTCCAGTTATAGTTCTTCAGTGTGATTTAAGATGTGCTTAAAAGATTAGGTTACAAAAAATACGTTAGCTGTCTTATAATCTGATGTGTACTACAGTTTTATATAAGCTTTCAGACAAAGGCTGGGGGGAAAAAAAGCCATTTAGTATGATTTTTGCTGTCTCTGTCTTTAAATTTAGTAGTGTAGTGAAAGTAGTGTAGTTATATTTTTGCATTGCACAGTCTGTCTTTTAGTTTTTTTGGTGGGTGTTTGGTCGGATGCCTGAAATAAGTTCTGTGGTCATCATAAGTTACAGGAGAACTTCTCTACAACAACGTGTGCTTTGTGCACTAAAGCTTATTGCAACAGCCCCTCTAAAATTCAACCCAACAGCCATGACAGGTTCCCTATCAGCTCTCCTCAGTTTTGCTTTTCAGAGAGTTCCAGTTTCTTGGAACATTTAACTTCATAAAGCAGAACGCAAACAGGTTTGAGGCTCCCTGGTGGCCGTGTCTGAAACATGTGACCTTGTTATTTGCCATACTGGTGGCTGTGCTTCAAAAACACAGAAATCGTGTTTGAGAAGATAATCTTGCTGAACTAAACACTTAAGCACCATAAAAATTTTGTTTGCCACATAACTAGTTTTCTCCAATAATCCTAAATCTACTGGAAAAGTCAAATTCACTCTCATGTAGGGCAGCAACTGACCTGTAGTATACAGTCCAGTGTTCCCTGGTACAGAGCGCCGCCTCTCTGGTTCATCATACGTGTCCGGACGACATCCACTGGGTTGGAGGCCAAAGCTCCCGCGAGACCACACACAAAGCTGGATCTAGAAACAAGATAAAGGTAGTCATGATGTGGTGTTACTGCCAAGAAATCAAACTCAGTGTTCATCAGTAAACCTGTTTGAGGGGATCAAGTGCAAAAATGACATAAGTTGTTGCTGTTTTATTGCTCTCTCCATGTAGACTCTTTAATGTAAAAGTTTCCTCCCACCAAGAGAATTCATTGCAGTGATGTAACCATCATGTGCGAGATGTGTGTGACCTTCGTGTGACTCTGCAAACTCACAAGAAGTGTGTGTACACCGTGTCCCCCATGTAACCTGACCGGATCAAATGCTTCTTAGTGATGTCATAGACCGGCAGCTCTACTCCGACCACTATGGCCGCCCGCTGAGCTGTCAGAGAGACGCCCTGATGGAGACAGAGAAAAAGGTGTTAGAGCTGTGTCAGGATGAGCAGAAACTGTGCAGCGTTTGGACTTTTCTGTACCTTCCACAGCCCTCGGGTTCCCTCCTCCTGGTAGATGTTGATGAAGTTGCCCATCATGCTGCCCTGGATCACACTTCCTTGAGCTTGCATGCGGATCTGCAAGGACAGACAGGCAGGGTTCATACATTTGAACTTGAGAGAGTAAAAGTACGATTTGAGAGGAGTTCTGAGAGTCCACCTAAAAAAGCTCAGGGTTTATTACTGAGCTCATGCTGGAATGTGAAAGCAAAGAGAGTTTTGGCAGGCAGGATGTCTTAGAGGTTATTATTTCTATCCACTCTGCCAGAAACTCTCTCACCCCTCCTCGACCAGTTTTCATTTAAGATGGCTGCTGATACAAACCAGCCTCTGTTTTCTGTTGAGCTTCTGGGAATAAAGACGAAAACACAATGTTCCAAACTGGAAGCCACATCCATCAGTCTGTTAACCTTTAAACACAGACACACACACACACACACACAATCTGGACAGGAGGGTCAGCACATCAAACCATGCATGTAGAGGATACTCCTGGCAAAACATTATGAACACAGATAAGCACATGCTCACACACACACACACACTCTCACACACATCATTTTTATGCAGCACCCGTATCTCTTACAGAACAGTATGTTAAGCCGTTGAGCTTTCAGTCTAAAAATACTCCACAAGTGGGCTCCTGATAGCATTAAGATTCCCTTTACTCAACTCAACACGCACCCAAAAACACTGCACCCTCAGCCTGGAGCAAAATTTGAGTTTTTCAAGTGCGGCCCTCCTCAAGTAGCTCCAGCAAACATACAGAAAACTATGCAAAGTGAAAGCACTGTGTTTTCGTTTTCAGAGCTTTGCGTGTCAGGACACAGTCAAACCGGCTTCACCGCCTCAGGAAGGAAACGAGCAGCAGGTTAATTTAAACAATAACAAAGGAGTCTTAACAGTCTCTCTGCGTCTTAACGTGTACCTTCAGCACATCAGTGGGGTTGGCAATAGAGGATGAGATGACACCAGCGAGGATGCCACACATCACATTAGTCAGCAGTGTCTCATCTGAAAGAGAAGAAGAGTGGGAGGCAGAGTGTAACTGTGAATTAGCAACATTTTACACAACGCATCAAAGCAGTCAGCTGTCACTAATGCATAATGTGTTTTCACAGGCACACGAGTAGTCCTTGTTGTCAAATACGAGGAGACACATTTAAATAGGTCAAACACACATCTGCACGCCCTCCCCTTCATGAGGAATGTGCGTGTGTCCTTGGCTGCCCATGAGTGGGAGTATGTAAAAGAGAGAGAGAGAGAAACTGGGACTCACCCTCCGGTCGCTCAACGAACAGACGCTTCAAGCTCTGGTATGTGCCAATTTTTATGGTCCCGTACGAGGCCTGGCGGAGCATGGCAGGAGCTATTCTGTAAAAGTCAAGTTTATTTAAATCACTCTCTGACATACATACAACTGGACCAAATGCAGAGGCCAAAAAAAAAAATGAACAAACACATAAAAGCAACAGATATATTGAGGTAGTTAGATATAGAAGTCCTATGGGGACATGTGTCAATACATTTTATTCACTTTGTTTTCTTGAGATCACTGTAACATGATCATATCTCATGTCCTCAGGGTTAAAAAAAGGCTCAAACCAAACATCAAGGAGGCCAAAGTTAGGTCACAAGTAAGGACACTACCAGCATGGCATGAGTTTAGCCCATCATGAAGACTAGCCTTTAGTTTTGTTTTCCAGATTAGCGTTATCTTGTTATTTTGAGATGACAAGCTTGAGACAATGCAATGATTTTTTTTAATATTAAAAAAAAAAAAACTTTATTCTTAGGTAATGAGAAAAAATGTGTAAGATCCCAAGAAAACAACTAAAATGTGGGAACTCATGGTGCTGATATTCATGCTTTCTGTTTTGTAACAAAAAACAGGAAGTGTGTGAAAATGAGGAAGTATCAGCATTTGGAAGAAATGCAGATTAGTGTGAGATCATAAAAACATTGCTGCAGAAATACTTTTAGAAATAGTATGAAGGTTGACAACAGAGAAAAGGAGATAGCTCAATACACATGCGGGCACATAAATCCCCCATACTGACCCTGAATACAGAGCCCGGGGCCCCTCCTCTCTGCCTATCCTCACTATAGCATGAAGCATGCCTCTGTAGCGGATCTCTCGGTATTTACTGTCCCCCACTTGGCCTTGAACTTGCAGGCGGGTCTTGGCCAGGTCAATAGGGAATGTCCCTGCAACATAAAGCAACAGGATATTCATTTAAAAGGCGGAATGTCTTCATAGAGATTTACATTATCACCACGCAGATCGGCCTCCCACCCTGTCTCATCACTCACCGCACTCCGCCGTCACAGACGCCAGCCCGCCGAAAACAAAGGGCTTCCAATTGACGTTAGACATTTTATTTTCCTTCAGCAGTAAACAGAGTCGTGTTACAACCTCCCAGCAGCGCGCAGGCAGTTGTATCGAAGCCTAAAACTAACGCTCTCTAGGTGCAGCTGTGTTTCAATTCCTGCCGGCGTGAGACGACTTCGTGTGGCCCCTCCTGCAGCCCGTCTTACAAGAAACTCCGCCCACCTCTCTCCCCCATTGGCTACTGTCTTCATACCTCCCGCCTACTGCTTGTTGCTTAGCGACCGGTCAAGGAGGTATGAGATGATGAAATAGGAGGCGGTGTTGCTTCCTTCCTCAGAGGTCTCACCAGGGGTGAATCTCAGTGCGTCAAACTATTATATTACTGTTTTATACAGTCTAGGGTTAAACTGCAGTTTCCTCGCTTCTTTCGCGCTAACAGGAAATAGTTCTGAGCCATCAAATTGACGGACGTCCCAAAGTGTTAATTATTCTCAGAGGAGAGAGGAGACTAATCGGAGGATCGATGAGGGGGAAACACGAGAGCAGCCTTCGCGGAAGTGTTTTCACTTTCAGACACGCCCCTATATAAGATATCACCAACACTCCTGCAGCTGCTCAGACTTCTCTGAAACTTCTCATCCCTGAAGTTTAATGGACCTGAAAAGAGTTGCAAAGAATAGCTCTGAATTTGGCCATAAAGCTTGGATTAAAAATGTTTGAGTTTGAAGTGCAAAATATTGAGTAGTCATAAAATCAATATAACAGAGGATCATCTGCTGAGTTTATATAACCATTTTGTTCAGTATTGTATTTCTAACAAAATAAAGTGATCCATGTGCACTAAAAACAGGACAGAATAAGCAGAGTGCTGGTTTTCTTCATGTGAAAGTTTTTGTTGGACAGGTTAAAAACAGACAAAACACCTTACTGTTTTTATTTCTTTAGAGTTATAACAGCGCACATGCAGACACACAAACAGCTGTTAGAGCTGACTGACATGATCTAGTGGTGATCAGCTGATGCTGTCATCTCTAAAAAATGTCACTTCATGTGACGCTCTGGAGGAAGGATGTCTCATTTCTCTTTAAACAAACTAATACTTTTATTTCCTTGCATCTCTCCATTTATTTCTGGTGGGCGAGACCATGCAAGTGAACAATACCAGTGGAGGAAAGAAGGATGAAACCTTTGACCTTTGGGATGCACCCCAGGTCCTACAGACAGAAAAGTTAAAGAATGTTTTGCACATTCATCTTATAAAAGGTTAAAATAAAAAAAATGAACATCCTTTGACTATAAAATAAAATAAAATAAAATAAAATAAAAATATATTGACAGCAATTAAAAGGCCAAAAGGTCTGAGACAGATGAACACTCAATCCACTCTGTGGTTCTATAACAAAAATAAACAAAATGCATCAATAAGTTACAAAAACATAGATCAATCATGGTTCCTATGCTGACTTTAAACCCTACTCTAGATAACGAAAATCCTAGTTCATATTTCTATTGTTGACCCAAACCCATCTGGTATCCCTATCAGAGTATCATAAAACTCATTTAACCTGTTTTTTTTTTTTTTTTTTTTTTTTTTTTTTTTTTTAATTTACTTATTTATTTATTTATTTATTGTTTTTCGCATGCATTCTGAATAATAAATCTTTTTTTTTTAATCCAAAACAGTGGCCCTGTTTTCTTTTTCCTTTACAACATGTGACATGTGATGCTTCAGTTGGCTTATTAGTAGACAGTTAGACTACCCTCTTGCACATACTGCTGTCTCCTCAATTTATACCGTTTGTTCCCCTGGTTTAGTCACTGTTGGGGTCTTGTGACATCAAAGAGATATGTTTTTGTTGATATTTTCATACTAATGGATGAAATGTGCATTTGTAAAAAGTTTTTTTGGTTTTGGAAAACATTGCACCTTTATCAGTGCATTCAACTTCATAGAGGGTCTCAGTTTAAGGCGTGTTTAGTGTTAATGTGCAGTGTTTCTGTTCAGAGAAATCCTCATAATAAGACATGCTGACCTTATTCAATCAGTTTTGTCTTTTCTCATGAATATCATGTTAAAAAAGGGAAACAAAAAGGATTTCATACATTTTAAAAGTTTGAAAAGAAAAACAACTGGAGTCAACCATGTTAGCTACATTGCAATGTATTCTGGTCATGGGCAATGTCACCCTGCATGATTGACATCTGTGGAACCTTTTCAAAGTTATTACTTTTGGACACTTACAGTGTCTTACAGTCCTGCATCCTGCATGAGCTCATATTTACTGTAAACATGAAATAACCTGTGCATGGAGCATGGTACAGACAGGACACCAGAACAAAAACGTAACAGACAGTATAATGCTTATCTCTTCCACATCCTACTTACTACCATTGTGCCTGTTAAACCAGCTTTTATCGCTGCCAAAGATATCTGTGGTCATTCTCAGTCTCTTTTTCTCAACAAATCTTCTGTAATGCTTAACTTTCAAAGTCGACTGTAACGTTAATGATTTAACCTATCTTACTCTGTGATAGATCAAAACATAACTTGCACGTGTCACACAATGCAAACATAATTAACCCACTTTTTTGTTCTTTTTTTTTAAGTAGGTTTGCAGGAGGAAAAAGTGAGAGCATGTGCTGTTTTTCATTAACTGAGCTTAAGCCTTCAGTTGTAGGCCAGGCTTCTGTTTCAGCTACCTTTTTAAATCCACTCAAAGACAAAAGAAGTAATGTAAATAGTCTGCTCTTTGATAGTGCTTTTAGTCTGAGACCCACTCAAATAGCTTTAAACCAGCAAATAGCTGCTGTGCTTTGGGAGGCTATTATCCACTGGACCAGGATGTGTGTGTGTGTGTGTGTGTGTGTGTGTGTGTGTGTGTGTGTGTGTGTGTGTGTGGGTAGACTAAGGAATCAAATACCCAGATCACGAACCAGGTCTTTCTCTTTATTATGTGGGTTTATAAAGGTGCTCACATTTTACATTTCTCATTAAACTCTTAATAATTAACTCATAGTTAGAGACGATGTGATGTCACTGGCAGGAAGAAGCATTTCCTCTCAACAAACATGCTGGTTTATTATAAATTGACTGCTATCATCTCTGCTCTGTATTATTATAAACTATGATAATCAACGTCTGTTACTGTGCGCTCACTTTGATCTTCTACATCACTGTTGTTTTGCTGTTGCTGCTTTGACACAGGTATTACAGTCATTGTCTCTTTGAGTTTAAAACGCTCTGTAATAATAACTGTTAATTGTCATTATATAATTATTCTTGCCATTTGATGAAGTGCAAAATTGCAAATATTGTGCTGCATTAATGTAACATTATTATCCAGACTAACTTTCACTCAGCCCTCAACCGTGACCAGCCTCCTGAGCCATTTGTCAGTATTTCGCTCATAATGCATGTTGACATGTAGACCGAGGTTTAAAAAGGTAATCTACTGATAAGAGGACAATCTACAGAGTTCAAGAATGAGATGTAAATCTTACACTACATCCCTGAAAGTAAACTGGTAGCCTCTTTACAGTCTTTGTGCTCCAGTGAGTCAGTGTGACGTCTGATCTATGGGAGAAAGTTTTATTTACAAGATCCTTCAAGGGGTCAGAGGTCACAGAGTGGGAGCTAGTTTTGAGCGATGACTAGTTGATGGTGTTACCCAACAACATCATGGTTATAACCTCATTTGAAATGAGCAAATTCAGCTGCTGGATACGATAAAATAAAGGTTGTAAATGAGATCAGTCCAAGTATTCCTAATGACAGGACATTAACAAATAATCAAAGGATATATATACAAATAGAATTAGGTTTTTAATGACCCCGGACTCCTGTAGATTCATCTGATCCCATCAGAAAACTTTATGTAACACCTGGAAAAGGTCAGAGGTCACAGAAGAGTCCAGAGCAGAAAGGAGTTCACTGAAAGCTGACTCATTTCAGATGTTACTGGGTACCAAAATGAATGAGTGTTAAGTGCAAACAAAGTTATTTCTTCCCTCCTCTCATAAGTATAAACACAAAAACTCTCAGCACCCCTGGCTTATTGGACCATGGCTCTTTGGCCTGCTACGTACAGGTCATCAATAAGTGGGCCATGTGGGTAAGATGACCACCTGCTCCAGTCACCTCCAGTCATGTCCAAAGTGCACAGGAGTGTTAAAGCAGGTGGGAGAGTGTAGATGTGGGGGCTGCTGACCCTGAACACTCTTCATCTTGAGCTGTAAATGTTCAACACATTCATGCAGAAGAAGGTCAGCAATTTATGTTGAGCTGCCATGGAGCCACGTGCACAACAAGCCGAGTTGTGTGTGTGTGTGTATGTGTGTGTGTGTGTGTTCAGGCTGGTGGAGGGTGTCAGGTTGTCATATTTAGCCCACACTGTGTGTGGAGCAGACAGAGTTACCAGGCCGTGTGTTCAGGCCTCTTTTTGTTCAACCTGGACAGAGTGGAGTGAAATGACCTCAAAGGTCTGAAACTAATGAAAAACTGTTTACAGTTGTCTTCAACACTCCCCTCATACCAAAGAAGGACCTCAAGGTACTCACTGTACAATGTTAACAAAGAGGCTTTCAAAGGAGTCCTTTTAAAGGACAACATTCCTCAGTCTCTTCTTCATCCCGTCTCCATCCTTCATCATTGAATCAATATGTCAATGGTTAGATCACGTGCTAACACCTCCTCATGCTATTATCACAGGATCTTATTGATCCAGTGTGTCATTTTTCTGATATGTGGCTGTGTGCCCCTGAGAGTTAATGTCAATAAATTCTGTTACTTTATGTTTACATGTCACTTTAACATCTGCCTGTGAGCCTCTGCTACTGTCACTTATTTACATAATCTATATATACAATATATACAATATGGTGAGAAACATTGTGATGACATGTTGCCTTTTTTATCATAGTGTGAAGAGCCAAGGACTCACTTATGGGGAAACAAAACAAAAAGCGAACATTTATCTCTCCAGTGACTTCAAAAATGTGTGCACCTTCTGCAAAGTGATGGAAAGCCAATGGTATGAGAGAGCAGGTCAAAGTGTTGTCACCCCGGCATGGTTTTGGCCATTATAACACATTCCTTTAAAAATGAACTTATGTTGTGTACGTTGTTTTTACCATTCATGTCCTCCTCTGTCTGTCTTTGTTATATATCTAAGGTGATCTTGGCTAATGTGTCTTAACAAAAATACATTTAGAAAAATGTATACTATTTGTAGCTGTACAGTGTAAAACGTATCAGTAGCACAGGTATTTTGCTACACCTGCAAGAGAAAGAGGTCAGCCATCAGCAGCCAATCACTACAGAGGCAGACCCAGCCCTGGACTACAAAGGTTCATATTTACAAGAGAAACAACTCCTCAGAGTACAGACTGTTATGATAGCACATCTCAAAAGATACCAACATGACAAATACAAGAACAAGAGGACAGTCCTTATCATCCACATCGTGTTACTGTAAAAACACTGGAACGACTAACTATGTTACATTTTTTTATTTGTGTGCTATTACATCCATACACAGAAGCTCTTTTCCACATGAAAGTGCAGGATTTCTTTTATTGGTTTAGAACAGTATGTTACCTTTTAAACTATCTTAAAAACATACTTTTTTAAACAATCTACTGTAGCCCTTCATTTGTACAGTTTAGCTGGTTTTAAGGGACTGAAGGTTATACCACTGTCCCTTTATGACCTCACAAGCAAACAGGACCAATAACAACCAAGGTGACTGTGTCTCTATTACTTTGGCAGGGTTAGGAGTCAGACCAAGCTATTAGCTGAGTTTATATAAATAAATATGTGTGTGTGTGTGTGTGTGTGTGTGTGTGTGTGTGTGTGTGTGTGTGTGTGTGTGTGTGTGTGTGTGTGTGTGTGTGTCTCTCTCTCTCTCTCTCTCTCTCTCTCTCTCTCTCTCTCTCTCTCTCTCTCTCTCTCTCTCTCTCTCTCTCTCTCTATATATATATATATATATATATATATATATATATATATATATATATATATATATATATATAAAACAATAATAATACTAATAAAAAAAAAACACACAATGAAAGACAATATCCATTCTTTCTTCTCCTGAAATCAGAGCAGAGTCATCTGTTATAATCATTAAAAAAAGTAACTCCAAAGTTAACTCAATTGTATCATAACTGAAATTGAAATATATGGTAGTATTTCTTTTTTTTCCCTCCAGGGTGTTCTAGTATTAGTTTTAGATCTAAAGATAGTGCAATAGGAGGGGATGTATCTGTGTTGGAATACACTCCATATTTCACAAGAACACCTATATTACTTGGTCAGTCACCAAATAATTTTAGTGCTTACATTTTTAAACCTTTGGTAATAATAATAATACTAATCACAGACCAGGAGAAACACCACCAATCCAAACTTTTTAAATATATTCTAAGAAAGAGTGCTAAAATTAGTCAGTATGTAAAAAAATAACACACCAGTATAGCATACTCCCGGGGGTGGGGATGATAGAACGTGACACAGGACCTCTTTAAAAACAGGATTCCGGATTCAGTTTTATAGGTTTTATTCTAAAAATGCTCGCACACATTTGATATTCATACAAATATGGATAGATACAGATGATTTAATCCAAACAAAGTAAAAGGGAAACATTAAAAATGTTAATATTCAAGTGAATAATGACTGTTTCAATACTAATATTGCTTGACTAATGTCCCCAGTGCATCAGTCCATCTGGTTTGAATAAACACTAAACTTAGGTTTAGCCGTATCTGATATTAACTTAAACTAACAGTTCATCAGTCCTTAAAAAACAATCTACAAAATCCAGTCCATGTTATTTGTCACAAATGAAGGTTTGTACTGTCCATTTGACTCACAGGGTTGGTTCCATTGCCTGGAGCAGTTTGGAGGGAAAGAAGCAGACTGAAGTGGAGTTTTGTAGGTTTGGTGGGTGTGTATGAGGCAGAATAACAGACATTAACAGACTATTTTTTTTGTTGTATAGTTAACCATTCATGTTGTATAATGAGTGTCTGGGGGTGTGGACAAGTCTTTGGTAATATGAGGGAGTCTTGTTTCTTTGATTTAAATTATTCACACAGCAGAATACAATACATCTCTTTTCCTAAAATAAAAGCAAATTATTGGTTTCTTTATTTGGACAAACTCCTAAAGGTAGTCCCAGTTTTCAAGGGGGATCCAACAAAGGGATCCCTCACTGGGCTTGTTCTTTTCTAAAGGACAAAGGGAGGGGGGGGGTCAGGTGTGACTGTCAATCCAGTGCTGCAGGTGGGATGAGCTCTGATTGAACACAAGTGTTTGTGTCTTCTTCCTCCAAAATACTATAGTCCTCTGGTTTCAGGAAGTTGGAATGGAGGAGGCTTCCTGCACTTTTATATTGTTGCCACTAGAGGGCGAAATAACTCTATTTGACATTGATCACACCTTGATGCCTGCTGCACACGGATTATAATCAGTTACTACAAGCAGTTTATTGTTTTTGATGGTCACAAAACATCCCACATGGAGGACAGGATACTTAAGGCACACAGATACACAGATATGTTCCAAACAGAATACGACTAACGTCACATGGCAGGATTCACACAGATGACATGCTTATCCGTGTGTAAACACACTCTGATTATAAAACAGATTTTAAAGTGGGAATATATTGTTTGTGTAAATACCTCAGCTGCTGCTTATCTGTTTTCTTTCACATTTGTCCTTTTGGTCTCAGCTTCCCGAAAACACCGAGCCAATCCTCCTGACTATGAGACACTCAACCAGACTCTATTTATTATGATCATATGCTAGTTGTATTGTTTGATTAATGGCTTGGCTATGGGTCAGTAACCTCACTATTGCCATCAGTACATTATAAACGACCAAAGAGAAAGAGGAGTGTGCGTAGGGCTCCGTGTGTCTCTGAGTGTGTGTGGCGTGTGCATGGTAGAACCTTACGCACAGCATCGACAAACGGAAATAGATGAATGGAAATATTGTGGTTTTATCTGAAACCAATAAGCAGAGGGAAGTGTGGTGCGCCTAAAAATGGCCACTTTAATGTGGTGATTTGTCAAGAGGAGGCAGAGAGGAGACCTGTGAGAGAAGAGGAGGAGATATATCTGTGTTTGGTACTAAATAAGGGAGGAGAGTACAGCTGTGTTATTTAAAGGTGCAACAGACAGTTCTTAGCCTTAAATGGATAGAGACCTTTTGGTCATTACATTAAACACAAACTGAGTTTGACAGTGAGCCTTTCAGCAGCATAAGACGTGTGTATGCACCCATTTACATGCTTAGATCCATTTATATCTGTGTGGCATACACAGATTATTCTTTCTTCTCAACCTGTGTGCATGGTATCTGTAGAGATTTAAAGCATCATC